>JACEEZ010023931.1:340000-342500 GCA_016584305.1 Chionoecetes opilio
TAACTATGATAAAATACAGCTGAAATTAAGGAGAAGCGTAGTATTCCCTCTCTGGCTTCAAATATCAGTCAGTAAGCAGCAAGGGGGCAGGATTTTTTGCCTCTATAAAAAAACCACTATAGATCTTATGTGTGGGTAGGATTGAGTGGATAATTTACCATGACCATCCTTCTTATTGTGGGCAGCCTGGGGTTAATCCCTACAGGGGGTTCTGCGTCCCTGGCCACGGTGAGCAGTAAGGCCAATCCCTGACATAGATTGGTTGGGGAGGGGTTTGCGACCCCTCCCTGTAAAAACCTAACTTAGCCACAAACATAGTAAGAGGTAGAGGTCGGGGGCGCGGTAACCGCGCCCCCGACCCGGTTTTGCTGGGGGGCCCGACCATGCAGACCCCTCCAATGCCGACACAGGGGGGGGGGTCTGCCTATGACAAGTGCGGGGCAAAGCCCTCGGGAATCCCGCTTTCTAAATCGAGTGGTAGGGCCCCCTAGCCCAACTTTTTCTTATGGGGGTGGCTGGGGCGGTGCAGAGGCGGCACCTGCCCGTCGAATCACTCTTGGGATAAACCTCTGGAGGGTTCTTCGTGTGGGCTCGTGAAACGTTCTGAGCCTCTCAGACGATCGTCGACTACCTCTCCTATCGGGCGAGCTCAGTAGGCTGAGGGTGGATATAGTGGGACTCTCTGAGACGAGGAGGCCTGGCAGTGGCGAGACTAGCAGTGGGGGTTACACCTACTACTGGTCCGGCATGAGCAATGGCGACCATTTCTCGGGAGTAGCTATAGGCAAACTGCAGCCGTCAGTTGTTGAGGTTACTCCGGTTGATGAGCGTATAATGCGGGTGAGGATGAAACACACTTTGGGTTTCATGTCTCTTGTTGCAGTGTACGCTCCTACCGAGGTGCGTAAAACTGAAGAGAAGGAGATGTTCTACGCCAAACTCGACACTGTATTAGACCAGTGTCCTCCTCGGGACACACTCATTGTCTTGGGCGACTTCAATGCTACTACTGGCACTGTGAGAGATGGCTATCTCTCACATAGTGCTTGATGTGTTGGTCCCCATGGCTCCGGTACCAGAAACATTAACAGTTCTCTGGTGCTCTGGTGGCAGCTGGTGTTTGTAATATTAGTGCGGAGCTCCTCAAAGCTGGGGGTGAGGCCATGATCCGTGGGTTGCATGCTGTCCTGACTGCCGTGTGGCAATCAGGTACCATTCCTCCTGACTAGAAAAGGGGGCTGGTCATCCCTATCAGGAAAGGGAAAGGGGACAGTCAGGACTGCAACAATTACCGCGGTATTACACTGCTCAGCGTACCAGGCAAGGTGCTTGCCCATCTATTGCTGACACGGATCCGCAGTCATCTGCTGAAGCATCAGAGACCTCAGCAGTCTGGGTTCACGCCTGGTAAGTCAACAACGGACCGTATCCTAGCGCTTCGTGTCCTGGTGGAACGCCGACGTGAGTTTCGACAGGGGATGCTTGCAGCCTATGTTGATCTCAAGAAAGCGTTTGACTCAGTGCATCGTGAGTCACTCTGGAATCTTCTGCGACTTCGCGGGATTTCTGCAAGGACTATTGGTTTGATGACTGGTCTATTCTGGGACTGAGAGTGCTGTGAAGTGTGGGGGAGGTGTATCCAGCTTCTTTCCTGTGAATACAAGAGTGAGGCAAGGGTGCGTCCTTGCCCCATCACTTTTCAACACTTGTATGGACTGGGTATTGAGCAAAGTTGTAAATCAAAGTGATTGTGGAGCATCCCTCGGCAACACCAAGATCACTGATCTTGTTTTTGTTGATGATGCAGTAATCTTTGCCGAGTCGCTGGAGGTCCTGGTGATGGCTGTCGAGGCGCTGCATTAGGAGGCTAAGCCTTTGGGACTTGAGGTCTCCTGGCTTAAGACCAAGGTCCAGGTGTTTGGAGGCTTACTAGATGAAACAGTACAGTCTGTTCATGCATGCGGCGAGGACATTGAGATCTTGGAAAGTTTTACATACCTTGGTAGCGCAGTCCATAATGACGGCGGGTCACGTCAAGAAGTCTTACGGCGGACTGGCATAGCCCACGGTGTTATGGACTCGCTCAGCAGGAGTATTTGGCGTTGTCGGTACCTGTGCTGGAGGACAAAGATCCGGATCTTCAAGTCGCTCGTGATCCCTGTCTTACTCTATGGTTGTGAGACATGGACACTAAATAGCGACTTGAAGAGGCGAATCGATGCCTTTGGTAATAAGTGTCTTCGCAGAATCATGGGGTATCGCTGGGATGATTACGTGTCAAATCGCGATTGCACCGTGAGACTGAATCGAGGCCTATTACCTGCATAGTCCGTCAGCGCCAACTTTGGCTATATGGGCATGTGGCACGCTACCCTGAAACCGATCCTTCCCATCGGGTTGTATCTGTAAGAGACAATCCGGCGTGGAGGAGGCCAAGGGGGCACCCACAAGGCTCGTGGCTGGGGCAAGTGATGTTTCTTGTCGTGAGTTGCTTGGTATG
>JACEEZ010023931.1:345000-385000 GCA_016584305.1 Chionoecetes opilio
ATATATGAAATAAGAGTTGGTAACATTGAAATACAAATGTTTAGTGTTGATGTTAAGTGGAAGATGTGTACAATTCTTGGCAGATGTTACAGTGTTGTAGGCAGAGAATGAAGATGATTTGCAAAATTGTGAGGGAAAAATTTATTTTGAATGTGAAAAGAAAGATAATGTTTCATGAGAATAAAAATGTGAAATCGATAAATGCAAGTTACAAGATATATGGAACTTATTAGGTAAAATAGTCGGAAGAAAGTTAGGAAACACTGTTGAATTGATAATATGGCATGGCAATTCCCATCAGAAACATTTTTTTATTATTTTATTATTTATTATTTTATTTTTGTTATCAAATCGAAATGTAGTTCTCTTCAGCCATCTAAGTTGTCGTTTACATCAATACACTCATCCCCATAGGATTTGGTCTTTGTGCAGTGGCAGAGAGCAACAAGGGAACAGTGATCTGTGCAGAGGCCATGTGTTGCACCCCAGGTCAAGAGGAAAGAGTAGAAGGGGCAGCAGTCAGCACTCCTGAGGAGATTGGTCAGGAGGCAGCTAGTCGTTTGTTAGAGGAGATTTGGCGTGGAGGCTGTGTTGACGCCATTGCTCAGACACTTTTGTTGCTGTTTATGGCTCTAACACCAACTGATGTGTCAAAAGCATTGCTGGGACCTCTGACTCCATACACGTAAGTACTGACCTGTGTGTATGTATTAGTGATGGACCGAATGTCTATTTTCAATATTTGCGAATGCGAATGCGAATATTTGGTTTTAATATTTGCGAATGCGAATATTTGGTTTTAATATTTGCGAATGCGAATTGCGTATATTACATAACATTTCAAGTATGTAATACAGTACACTATTTTCTATATCATACAGGTAACTGTATGTAATATTTTGTATGTATTGTAAGAGTTCCGCCATACAAAAAATAATGTCTAAAGTAAATTTCATTCATTTTTTTATGTTGCCAGGTTGCGGGACGAGGACCCACTCCTACACAAATACTTATATGATAATATCTTACATGAATAATTATTATTGCAAAGTTTACACATTGCAATATCACTAGAGATAATCTAGAAATAATCCCAAACCACACGGGTGTGACTGGACGTCATAACGCAGTAGGTTGCTGCAACACTGTTCTCTTTCAAAGAAAGTTGATTGTGCTCGTGGGTAACAGAGAAGATGCTTACTGCAGTATGGCGCACGAGGCAATGAGTTGAGTTCAGTAACAGTGACCTTGAGAGTAGCGGCTGCCACTCTGTTGAAGGGTGGAAGATGGAGGTAGTGTCCGAGGGCCTTGGCTACCACTACGCCTCCTCACCCCATTCATTTAACTAACGCTAGGCTAAACTTTTAATTTATTTATGTTTGCTTGTGTAATATTATGTCCTTGTTATTTTTGTTTTGTTTTTTTGGAAGCTTTTGATTTGGACAAAATATTCGCATATTCGCAAACGACTACGCGTGGGAATGCGAATGCGAATGCGAATGCGAATGCGAATATTGAAAAAACGTGCGAATATTCGCAATTGCGAATGCGACTGCGAATGCGAATGTTCGGTCCATCACTAGTATGTATTTACCTGATTTGCCTAATTATCTAACTTAGTGGTTCCCAAACTCTTTATGGTCATTACCCCTTCCTCATGTAGCGTCCTTAATTGCTTGATGTCATCATTATTGTCACTTTCTGTATATGTCTTTGAAGATCATAGGACAACTGCATACCCATTCTAGAGTGTGTGTACATGTACTTATAGTGTGTGCCTCTGTTTTGTACTGACATCCTTTGTGTTCAAAAACATCTCATGTACCTTTCTAATCTTCCCTGTCATTCTCCACCATTTCTTTCCTGTCCTGATACTTTCCGATGTCCCAGTGAGTAATAGTTGTTCCTGTCCCATTGCAGGATGCATTTTCTGCGCCATTTGAAAGATTTCTTCCATGTCACATTCAAGATCGATGAGCACAAAGAAGAGAGAATTGCAGAGGATGGCGGTGATTTACCTCAAAGAAGAACAGGTGCTGCAAAGCTTTTATTAACATGTGTTGGTGTTGGTTACACCAATATTGGAAAGGGGCAGACCTAGAGATGTGTGTGTGTATGTTGACCTAATTGTATTTACCTCATTGTCCTCTATGCACGTCTACTGTTATGCAGTATTATTCTGAGCTCACATGTGTTCCAAAGTTGCATCACTTCCGCATTCACAAGTGTCAGTGCTGATACTCGCCAATTTTTATATACATATATATATATATATATATATATATATATATATATATATATGCGACTGTAGCCCTACTTACTTCATTGTAAAAAAATATATTTTCATTTGAGGAAGAAGAGTTTTGTTATAAGTCAGATGAACGGTCAGACAACTGTCAATTTGTACTTGTAATGTTTCTACTAGCGGTGCCCCAAAAATGTTTACTGAACAATAACACTGTCATGTGCAACATCCTGTATTGCAGTTAATATGATATGCAATTGTAGTTTTGTTTTTCTGCCAATCTATGAAATAATTTAAAATATATGAGTGCTTTCAACTGTTTTCAGGTTATTTCTTTTTAGATATAACTTCGATATATCAAAGTTATGCGCTTGATAAAACTGCACCAGTATTTTTAATATTTGAACATTTTCATACTGACATTAACCCTGCCAAAAATGTTTAATTTTGTACAGCCAAGACCCGTCAATTTTATTACTTTTTTTTTTTTTTTTTATTTTTTTTTTTATTTTATTATATATATATATATATATATATTTTTTCCCCCTCACGGAAATCTGTTAAAACTCAAATAATTATTACACGTAAACCCCCCAAAATCACTCATCATTGCCATTTATTATTTAGTAGTCAATAGGGGAGGGGGGTTCTACTTGCCGACCGTAGCTTTAAATCTCCAGGGCGGCTTGTAGCAGATAAGATAAGATTTTCATCCTATCTAGACACTTTGCAAGTACCAAATACAAGGTTATTGACTATACAAAGCGCCGCCACGTCAGCACGAACTAGGCGGACTCGAACCGCTGACCGAATGCACAGGGACGCTGCACATTGCGAACTCACGTCTCTATCAACCTTGCCACCCTGACGGGCCGGCTTGTAGCAGGGACATACCGTAAATTGCGGCGTACAAGTCGACCAAGATTATTAGCTCAAGATTACGGGTTAGGCCTATACTTGCTGTATAAGTTGGCACCCAAAATACGGTAGGCTACTGCTGTAAACCAAAGCTTACAAAGTCGAAAAGGTTGAAAAGTTGCGACGGCAGTGGGGCTGAGCGTTACACATATGTGACGGCTCAGAGCGGCTGTACGGGTTAAGACAAGTGAATCTTGGATGTAACATTTATCAAAGAGGAAAAATGAGAACAGATTGAGAAAATATATAGCAATTGTTTAATATAAAAAAAAGTGTACAAAAGTATATGCTCAGAAAATGAAGTATTTCATCAAGAGAATAGACAACTCATCATGCATTTTCACCTCAAGAAAAACAGGGCATGCTTATTGGATAAAATTCCTCCCTGGACACACACACATACACAAATGCCAAGAGTATTCATGATCAACCAAATGACACAAAAATGGAACCCTATAAACTCATACAAGTTGGTAAAAATACACACACACATACACACGTCAATGCTGGGCACCTCTGCAATTGATTCCACAAACCGCAATTTCCACAATTGAAAAGTTTAATTCCGCCTGCCATGGCCTATGGCCTGCTTGTCTCTCTCCTGCCATACAACTTGGCCTCCTCAGGTCACTCAGTTACAATAGTGTGAGCACTCAGAGCAGACATAAAAGATAGACCTCCCGTCTGCCAGGGCTTTGTTTGTTCATTCAATATAATATATTTTCATAATTTTTCGCCATTGAAACTCTTAAAAGCTTCACTTCTAACCACTACTACCAGTGATTTGTGACTAGACTGAGTGAAGTGATTTTAAGTGGTAGACAGTGAAGTGTGACCCCGCGTGAACCATAGAAAGTTCCTGGAGCCCGCGCCCCGCTGAGTCCATCCACCCAGGAGCCACCTCCACCAGGCCTGCCACCACCACCACCACCACCAGCCTTGCTGGCAGCATGAGAAGCCAGGGACTCTAACCATCAACTCCTTGAGGCCTCACCAGAAGGAAGACGTGGTGAAAATGGAGGAGCTCAGCACCTCCTGGCGCCACTTGGACACCTTCTAGGGATCTGTTCTCAGCACAGGGAAGTGTATTGAAAGCAGCAAGGCAAGCAAGGCAAGGCAAGGCAAACGGCATGGGCAGCATTGCCTGTAGAAAGGGCAAGGTGAATATCTCCTTCAATACCTACAACCTGTACAGTAATAAGTGCTGCTACCATTATGTGAATTACTTCACATGGTTCACAAGGTTAAAGTGGTAAATTTTACCTCCAAATATTTCAGGTTATACAGTTAGCGCTTTTTGGAGGTTACAATCACAGAATCCACCAATCCGTCAGCTCTAATTGGTCTACACTCTTTAATCTAAGACTTGGTTAGGTAATGAAAATTATACGAATGGCTTGCGTTTGCATTTGCATACATGCAAATTTCAATAAGTTTGTGGTCACGGAAGGTAATGGTGTGAGGTTGTGTCTTTACATTTGCAGATGGGAATTTTAATTTGTGATGCCCAGCACTGACACACACTCACACACACATATATACAGTACATATATGCATTCACTGTGGACAGATCACATAAAAAGAGTCTGTGTATGCTTTCCCATCTGTGTGTATCATGACCATGTGGCTGCCATGTGCATCTGTGACTGTGTGCACAGGAAGGCTGGTGGCTGAGGTGGAGACAATTAATGGCCCAGCAGTGGCTGCAGCTGTAGGCGGTGGTGCTGTTGGTGGTGGTGGTGGTGGTGGAGGTGGTGGTGCACACATACTATGTGTGCTGATGCCAGTGGTGGCTGGTATGGTGTACATAGCTGTAGTGTGTGTGTTGGACAAGGCAGGGCTGGCTGGTGGCTGGCTGGCAGGGCTGCTAACTGGAGTAGGAGCTGGGAGGAATGAACCAGTGTTGGAGGCCTGGAATGTGGTAGAGAAATGGCTTATAGGCTGACTTGTGGATTGAGTAAAGTGGTGGGGAGGTCTAGCCAGGCCCTTAATGTATTCAGCCATGTGGTTAGCTAGGGCAGCTTCCTCATCCTGTGCCCCTGCAGGTGGAAGGGGAGGGGTGAGGGACGGGAGGCGTACAGGTCTGCCATAAAGCAGTGTAAAGGGACAGGCAGTCCGATTGACCTGGGGAAATGAGCGGTAGGAGAGGAGGGCTGGTGACAGAAGTAAGTCCCAGGTGTAGCGGTGAGTGTCACTGAGCCTGATCAGAGCCCCACACAGCAGGCTGTTGTGCCAGCTGCCTAAGGCATCCGAAACACTTGACACACGCACACTCATTCCCATGAGTGCATACACTCGCTCACTGAGGCGAATACAAAATTCTTCCTGACTGGGCCGGGCAATCAGCTCCTCCACTGCTCCATGTCGGCCCACCACCTCGGCCAGGAAGGCTCCAACAGCTTCTGTCGTGGCCTCTATTAGGGCCGTAGCCTCAGCCCAGCCTGTAATTCTGTCTGTTAGAACTGCAATGAAACGCTTGCCCTTGTGGGTCTCAGCAAGTGGCCCCAACAGGTCTAGGCCACAGCGGGCCATAGCCTGCTCAGTAGATGTGGGGAGGGCTGAGGTAAGGGTGGGTGCTGTTTCACACTTGAAGGCACTACCTGTTGCAGGTGGCGGGGAAGGGGCTCCAGGCTCTAAGATGGTACCAATGACATCAAGGCCAATCTGCTCCATGGCTCGGTCCACAATCTTGTATTTGGCACGTTCCATCCCCTCCATTCCATCCCCGTCCATCTGCTGGGCCCTAGTTGCAGAAGCAGCAGCTTGCCCCACACATACTGCACATTCCACCTTGACATATCCGTGCACATCCTTGGCGATGGTACGCCAATAGTAGTTAGTGCTGATCTTCTTGAGGCTGTGAGAAAAAGGCATTCATTATTTCTTATTCTCACTCTCTCTCAAGGCAAGAAGGCAGGCAAACAAAAGACAGAGGATTACAAATCAGTAAAGTTCTGGAAAGAAGAAAGGGCTGAAATATGTTATATTGCAAATGTAATAAAAAATGACAGAAAATTAGAAGACAAGATGAAAAGATTCTATTGGTGACTAAAAGATGGAAAAAAAAGGCACTTGGATCGAAGCATGAATCAACAGAAGGAAGTACAGAAAAAAACAAAGGAATGTATACAAATATTGAAGTGATGCTGAGGGAACTGGAATTTACTGATTACCTGAGAGAACACCAAACATTGTATGCCTGATGGAAACAAGTTTGCTAAAAATATTTAGATGAAGATTAATAAAGAAAATAAATATGATACATGGAGAAAAGACAAAAATGGTAGAAAAGACAGAGGTAAGGTGATGATATAATAAGTAAACATGGTAAAGTTGAATACAGGGGCAACCCGCTATGTCTTCCCGAATTTCTGCAATATTTACTGCACCTAATAATCAAATTAAAAACCTATAATAAATAAAATAAGCCGTAATGAATGTGGAACACTTGAGAATGTGGGTTCTCACTCTAATTTTTAGAAATTCCAAGATTTTGAAAAATTCCCAAGGCATGAAGAAGAGAAATTGTTAGAGATGTTTTTAGCAAGATGCCAGAAGTCACGATAGGAGTTAGATTTTAGACAGAGATTTTGACATTTTTTATTGGAGGCAATGCAAGGACAGGAATAAACGGAGACTTATGTTGCAGCCATCCTCTTGGAAGAGTTCTTCGGCATGTACGTCAAGAGATAGATAGATAGATAGTGTTAATTGGACCTTAGTAGACTGACTAGTATGATAAAACACTAACTCACGTTCTGTTTATACCATGGTGGCGGCCATCAGGCTGCAGATGACTTGACTCAATGATCCTCCTCTTTTCCTTGAATCCTTTCACCACCAGCAGTGCACCATACTTTTTATGGTTGTAGTAAAGCTCATGTTTGCAGTAGGTAAATGGGCGGCATTTTTTTCGCCAGTTGCTCCTGCTGTCTTTACTTTTGATGTTCTCAGGATACTTACTCTTAGAAAGGTAAGTCAAGATTTCTTCACATTCCTTCTCCTCCATACCCTGTTGAAAATGGAGCAGTGAGGGATGGGGCTGTGTAAGGTGAAGTAAAGCTGCAGTCTATGGGGTGTGGAGTCAGATAGAAGTGAGTGGAGTGAAGCTGTATAAGGTGGAGTAAAGCTGCAGTCTATGGGGTGTGGAGTCAGATAGAAGTGAGTGGTGTGAAGCTGTATAAGGTGGAGTAAAGCTGCAGTCTATGGGGTGTGGAGTCAGATAGAAGTGAGTGGAGTGAAGCTGTATAAGGTGGAGTAAAGCTGCAGTCTATGGGGTGTGGAGTCAGATAGAAGTGTGTGGTGTGAAGCTGTTTGAACTATGTTAAGTGGGATGTGGAAGAATGGGGCTGCTAGGAGTGAAGCAGAGTCATGTGGACTAATTTATCTTCTAGTACAGTATACAGGATTTGAGCTAAGCCTGTATCTACTTCGTTGTAGTGTACAGGGTTTGAGCTACTCATATTTTCCTGTCTCCATAATATACCTTTATCCAAATTAGTTTTTAATTCATGGATGGTCCTTGTTTGTACCATTACTGCCTTCAGACCATTCCAAACATCAATACTTCTATTAACACTTCAAAATACATAGGAAAAGAGCACTTTTAACCTCATACTAAACTATTGGTTGAATGTACCAAAAGACCCATTTATATACAAATTAACCGGAGTGGACTGTTAGCATGCACTCAAATAGCAGCTGCAAGTAGTAAGGAAAATAAGGCATTGTGTTTTTTGGTAAATTTATGGTTTAGGTCATCCTGCGATTTCGAGGCTGAAACTGAAGTTTTCCTGAATAGTTTTGATGTGCTTTGAATGAATCTGGCACTCGTTTTTGCCAGAAGTAATTTTTTTTTTTATAGGTATGGAGGGTGCCTGCCCCGCCCTGCAAACCTTGTTCCGCTTCGCCCTGTCGTAGTTTTGATATAAAAAAAAAAATTATTTGATATCATCTTGTTACTAAACCAAACTCCACCTCTAACCCCACCGAACTTATTCCGATTTATCCTAACTTAACCATTCCTGCCAGAAATATCAGTATTATTCCAGATGAACACCGAATTCACTTTGATTGATGAAACATTTTTTTTCTGGTGAGTTTTGAATTAATCTGCTAACTGTTTCTGTCGCAAATCTTTTTTTTTATTATCATTATATATATATATATATATATATATATATATATCTTTAAAAAAAAGAGTTAAGTAAAGGTGTTATGTTAGGTAAAGGTTAGGTTAGGTCAGGTTAGGTATAGGTTATGCTAGGTAGGTAAAGGTTAGGTTAGGTTCAATTTGTTTTTATGCCATTTTGTGTTTGGGGGGAAAAAATAGTGATTTGCAACAAAAATGGTTAGGTAGCAGATTAATTCAACACATAAAAATCACCAGAAAAAATAGTTTCGTCCACCAAATGAATTTCGGTGTTCATCTGGAAATTTACCGAAGTAACTGTAAATTTTCGGTAGTGCATGTTACACCATTATTATTCAATTGCGCCATGAGAAATGGGGTTCAAAAGACTCAGAATGAGGAGATCTACACTATGAAACAGGTTAGAATTGTCAGGCTCGAGGATGACCTTAATCATAATAATACCGTGGTGTTGGTATATCACATTATGGTATTAGTTCGGTAGTGGGCTTTCAGAAGTCCTAGGATTCTTACAAACATCATCGTGTATATGAAAATCTACAGTTATTTCAGCCAGAAACGGCTAAGTTAGGTTAAATCAGATTAGGTTAGGTTAGAGGTGGGGTTTGGTTTAGTAACAGATGATATCAATAAAAAAAGAAAATTATCAATACTATGGCAGTGCAAAGCGGAGGGTTTACCAAGCGGAGCAAAGTTTGCGGGGCGGACCGGGAGGGGCGGGGCGGGCACCCCTCACACCTGTAAACAAAAATTTATTTACGACAAAAACGAATGCCAGATTCATTCAATACACATGAAAACTATTCAAGAAAACTAAGTTTCGGCCTCGAAATCGGTGAAAGCTCACTTCCGAAATTTTATCCACTTTATAACTACTCAGCCAATTTCATTGATGTTTTACGATTTACTTTATCCCATCAGTACGCCATCGTCATAGTGATTGATAAGGTATGTTGGATGCCAGCGTTACATCACCTATAACACCATGTCATTATGACAACTCATTAGTGCTCCGGGACAGGTGGACTGACGGTGTACACTCAAACCACCCCGTTTCTACATATACCAGGCAGCATAATCTTACCAGACCCCTCCTGGGCAGTCTTTACACCCTTCAGTCCGGCGAGTGTTGGGTGTAGGCTGCGGGGTGAGGGTGAGGCGGAACAAAGGTGGGCCAAAGGTAGGCTTGAGGTAGCTGTTTACCTGAGAATATTTCGTTCTTTTCTGCATCCCCCTCCCCGGCATCCCCTCTCGTGCCAAACAATTCTTACATTAAAAGCAGCCAGGCCGCACCCTTTCAATATTTCAAACAGTAGCATCATCTCAGGACTGCCAAAAAGACAGCTATGGGTATAAAAGGTCAGAAATTTGTTAGTACATAATTGTATTCATTAGATTCCATTTTCTTCCTTATTAGTCGACAGGACAATCTCCATTTCGGTACGGTGGATGTTCAACAGTTCAACACTCATCACGGTATAGGGATAGAAAGATATGGGTAGAGAAGATGAAAGGCCTCTCATTGTAGTGCGTGATGCTGGGAAGTAGCAGCTGACTCACTGCTGAGAAGGTTGGAGGGTAGGAATATAACAGGCAAGGTAAGAATAAACTATTATATTCGTACCCCCTGAGCCTGAGCTGCCAACTCTGCCGTGAAAGCCTTATTGACTTTCTTGATAATTCTTGATAATGTGTTACAGTGTCGGCACACAGCAACATTCAGAAAGTAAAGGATAATGTGTGTGTCTGTCTGTCTGTCTGTGTGTGTGTGTATAGGCCTCTTCCATTTGTGCCTAAGCTGCATGAACCAGTTCTTTCAGTTCAGGGTTGGGTTCTGGGTTCAGGGTTGGCCGCGCAGGGTTGCCAGGTTTCGGACTGCCATATCGCCAGTTCCCGCTTCGAAACTCGCCAAAAACTAGCCAACCGAACTCCTCTCCCAGCCAAAAAAAATAGCCAACTTTTTTTTTTTTTTTTGTCATTATGTGAAAGCACACAGGTTGATTCACGACACACTATACACTAGCGTTCTATCAACAAGAAAATTAAACTTGACAACATGTCTAATATTAATTATACATTACACCACGTAGTCATAATAGGTATGAATACGTAAGGGAGATATAACACACATATAACAGCATTAATCTATGCAAGTAAATTTTATTCATGTTAAATTATACGGTAGATAAGAAATATATACAATAAATCCCCTATTGATTATTTCTACTAACTTGAACTATAATATGAAACATGTAAAATTAACACAATGCAAAGACGAAGTAAAAACAGTGGACATTTTCACCTCATCTACGAAGGCTAATTATCCCTCAGCCAGCCTTCTTAATTCATAGTCCTCCATCTCATTCACACTATAAAAAAATTAGAGAGCTAGAGAGAGAGAGAGAGAGAGAGAGAGAGAGAGAGAGAGAGAGAGAGAGAGAGAGAGAGAGAGAGGTGACCTCGGGTCACGTTTGAAGATAAGAAGGCGTATGTGTGAAATGTGTGGTGTCCCTCAGGGAGTACTGGAAGTAGACGTGAAAATGCTGTGAATCCCACACCCTCTCTCATGGGATTCTGTCAGAGAGAGAGAGAGAGAGAGAGAGAGAGAGAGAGAGAGAGAGAGAGAGAGAGAGAGAGAGAGAGAGAGAGAGAGAGAGAGAGAGAGAGAGAAAAAAATCTTAGTAGCCTACCTACGTACACGGTTAGTTTTTAGTCAAAGAAATCTACTAAGTCTATATGTCTGTGTCATTACGGTATATGTCTTTTGTGAATATTGATAGCATTGATGCTGTGGGTATAAATTCACTGCAGCAAATGTTACTTCTCTGCATATATGCACGAATGTGCAATATGCTCTCCAGGCTTTTCACTTGTAGTCTGTTTCTTATTTTATTTTTAGTTAGGTTCATTTGAGAAAAGATCGACTCTCTCAACTGAGGCATTGCTGAAGAGCAAAGACAGCATTGTAAGAGCAAAGTGCCCCATTGCAATTTTACGAAATCCTTCTCTCCTGTTGAGTCTTGGTGGTGGTAGACAGCCATCCAGAATGTCTCCTCCTTAAGCCCCGTCCACACTACCACTCACCACCGTCGGCGCTTGCCGTCGAACAGTGTTCGTCACTCAAAAGTGGCAGTGTGGACATGATGCCGACGAGCAAAATTTAACCGTCGGCGCTGCCCGCCAACATTCAGCAGGTTTAATATTGGGCGGGCATGCCCGTCACTCACGGGTCAGCGCCAAACACATGCTTCAAGTTATCGGCAGTTTTCACTATCTAGATATTTTTGCATTGCTATGTACCGTATACCGTCAGAACCAAGAAAGTCAGCTGATTACGAATATGTGATCAAAAATTAAATGGGAGAAATGGTTGGGAAATTGCAGCGAGTTGAAGACAAAAAAGTGAGAAAAATGTTTATACACTATTTCTTTTTGCTATATTTTTTAGAATACACAAAAAGGTTTTCGTATATTTTTCTTGCTTGAATATGCAGAAATGTGTCATGAGATGATGGTTGGGTCAGTTTTTCTAAACCTCCTGTGGTTATTTCATAATTTCGAGTGAGAGTACACGATATGCAGAAAACATGACTCACTTTGAAATCAGGAAGCGCGCTGACCGCCGAACAAAACCGTTCGTGTGGACACAACCCTGGCAACGGCGCTTCCCGTCGGTGCTTGCCGACGGCAAGCGCCGACGGTGGTGAGTGGTAGTGTGGACGGGGCTTTATCGATGACGTCACTTGGCCAGCTAATGGTTCCTACTCTCTGCCACTGTTCTACGATCCACCACTCATGCGCTAATCCAAGGCTAAAGCCCCGTCCACACTACCACTCACCACCGTCGGTGCTTGCCGTCGGCGCTTGCCGCCGGCAAGCGCCGATGCCAGTGTTGTGTCCACACGAACGGTTTTGCTCGGCGATCAGCTCGCTTCCTGATTTCAAAGTGAGAGTCATGTTTTCTGCATATCGTGTACTCTCAGCCGAGATTATGAAATAACCACAAGAGGTTTAGAAAAACTGACCCAACTATCATCTTCATGACACATTTCTGCATATCATAAGCAAGAAAAATATACGAAAACCTTTTTGTGTATTCTAAAAAATATAGCAAAAAGAAATAGTGTATAAACATTTTTCTCACTTTTTTGTCTTCAACTCGCTGCAATTTCCCGACCATTTCTCCCATTTAATTTTTGATCACATATTCGTAATCAGCTGACTTTCTTGGTTCTGATGGTATACGGTACATAGCAATGCAAAAATATCTAGATGGTGAAAACTGCCGATAACTTGAAGCATGTGTTTGGCGCTGACCCGTGAGTGACGGGCATGCCCGCCCAATATTAAACCTGCTGAATGTTGGCGGGCAGCGCCGACGGTTAAATTTTGCTCGTCGGCATCGTGTCCACACTGTCACTTTTGAGTGACGAACACTGTTCGACGGCAAGCGCCGACGGTGCTTGCCGTCGGCGCTTGCCGACGGCAAGCGCCGATGCCAGTGTTGTGTCCACACATTTTTCTCACTTTTTTGTCTTCAACTCGCTGCAATTTCTCAACTATTTCTCCCATTTAATTTTTTATCACATATTCGTAGGGTGGTGTGGGGGGACACCGTACTATTAGTGGAAAAATATTCATAAAAAATCCATTTTTTACCTGAGAGAGTGCACACTGTGCCCAAAACAAACTTCACAATATGGCCCACCTATGGTACCCTCATGAATACTTAACTCAGATAATAAGGGTCATTTAAGGTTTTTTATAAATTTTTGGCACCTCGTCCGGTGTCCCCCCCACGAGGGGGGACACCGGATCAGGTATGGGGGGGCACCGTATGATATTTTTAAACTCATATTACATCAAACATTATTGTGTTTTTTTTGCCTGAAATCAACATATATGCTAAGCCTAGACACCCACCATTATTATTAGGTGATGAAATGAAAGATAAGCTCATATAAAATAGCATTTATTAAAAGATAGGTCTAGGTATTTTTATGCTCACTATTCAGAAGTGCATCATGAAGGCATGCAGCGGGGGAAACACCTTCACCAGGTCAGCCTGCCTCTTGGTGATGCCCTTGGAGGTCACCAGGACACCCTTGCACTGTTCTGGATCAACAGAAGCTTCATCTAGGATGGTAGGGAAGGTGAACGTGTCTCGGTGTTAGCGGACTTCATCCGGAGGAAAGAAAGGTTTAATTTTCCATCCTCCATGATGGCCAACACCTGAGCAACATAGCACACTAATGTGCCCACACACCCTTCCCTCCTCCAGCTTCAGCTGAACCAGAACAAAGTCCCCCACCTGTGATGTTTTCGCAGCAAAAGGGTATGTGCTGCAGTCCAGGTGCCCTCGTCGTCCACCTCATCCGAGTACTCGGAGGAGTCGTCCAGCTGAAGTCGGACATCATCAACCTCCTCCTCGTCAGTGGTGTCTTCCTCCGGACAGGCACAGACTTCTTCCGCTGTGGACCCTTCTTCTTTCCCAATGTTTTCTTTCAGCCGCTGCCCTTCTTTTTGTCTTCCAGCTTCTGCCTCTTCTCTGCCTTCAACCTCAGGTCAGATATTGCCTCCTCATTCTCGGTTAAAAATGCAGGCCCGCACCCTCTTCCGTCCCTTTCCATAAGGACGAGGATTAGCCTTAGGGAACGGCCTGACACACTCTGGGTTAAGTCTGTCTGTTGAGAAGGGTGTCCTGGGGTGGCAGGGTGCGTCGTGCTCGGGCCGGGGTGGCAGGGTGCATCGTGCTGGGGCCCGGGGTGGCAGGCTCTGTCGTGCTGGGGCTCGGGGTGGCAGGCTTTGTCGTGCTGGGGCCCGGGGTGGCAGGGGGCGTCGTGCTGGGCCCGGGGTGGCAGGCTCTGTCGTGCTGGGGCCCGGGGTGGCAGGCTCTGTCGTGCTGGTGCTCGGGGTGGCAGCTCTGTCGTGCTGGGGCCCGGGGTGGCAGGCACATCATCTAGCCTGGGAGACACAGCGGGAAGGGGTATAGCTTCTGAGGTATGGCCTTCAGCCAGTCGCTCCCTCCATCTGAACTTCCTCCATCAGAAGAAGTTGGAGTAACTTCCACTACAAATTCTGGTGGTGCCGGTCGCTCGTTACATGCGCTCCTACAAACACATCATCTGGGAAGATGTTGCGATTGAGTGCCATATACCAGTCGCCGGAAACCACTGAGAATGTTGGAGGGGGTAGTGGCTTTGGTCCATGCCTCAGAAGCAAACTCTGGCAACTTGTGGACTGTTATGTGCTCGTAGGGTGCATGAGCGCGTGGGTCGTTCAGTAGGGCACGCAGGAATGTCTTAAAGGGACCAAAGACACTCACATCCAATGGCTGGAGTTTGTCTGTTGTATGCGGAGGCAAGGTAACAATCACGATACCATGCATTATCGCAAACTCAACAGGCTGAATGTTCATGTGACATTCAGCATTGTCCATGATCAGAAGAATCTTGTTCTTTACAGAAGAACAAGACTTCTCATGGAGATGCTGAAGTGTCTGCACGAAGCATTCACCATTCATCCAGCCACTAGGATGCAATATCCCTTTGGAACCAAAGTCGTGTTCCTCATGAAAGCGGGATTCCATCGGCATCTGGGAATTATAAACACTGGAGGGATGGACTGCCCCACAGCATTTATAATGCCCACAAACGTCATGCTGTCACCGCTGTTCACGAGTTACCTGCGTGGCTACTGGCTGGCCTCTCGCACACACAACCTTGACTGGCTTCATAACAGTCGACAATGAACTCTCATCCAAATTGTATATCCGGCTCCGGCGTGAATGTGTACTTCTCCAAAGCTAATGTGTGAGCCTTAAAGAGGTTTCCACATTGACTTTGTTGAAGGCAACAATCCTGGCAATGGACATGCTTCCGGAGCCTTCAATACAAGGTTTGGATGACGGTTCATGAAGGCATAGTACCAGTCCCTTGTCGCCATTTTCCTTTCTCCCAGGCAGCAGGGATGCTCTTGCTCCCACAAGCTATGGCATACTGGTACACCATCCTACGCACATCGTTCAGGGCAGGCCGTAGAACATCTTGGCTGCGTGGATGGTATAATCAGCAATGTAATATTTCTTGTTGAGGGCTGAAAACCCTATTGCTACGGGAAGCAACAGCCATATAGGTAACTCCTCCGACAGCTTCTTCGATAGATAGAAGGCGTCCTGTAACAAAAGAAATGAATTAGGACTTAAAAGGCCCTTGCTGGCAACAAAAGTTGACAAAAAATTAATAAATAGAGCGCTTGAAGGCATCCTTTAACAAAAGAAATTAATTAGGACTTAGAAGGCCCTTGCTGGCAATAAAAGCTAACAAAAAAATGAATAATTTTAAATCTATAAATCTAGAGACCCTTAAGCTATCCCTGAGGTCTTTTTGCATGACCTCATCCCAGGGAGACCAAAGAAGACGTGGGATGAGGTCATACAAAAAGACCTTGGGGAGATATGGAACTAAATAGAGCAACTTACAGCAAGAGTTGTTTTCTTGATGTTGAATCTGTCAGCGGCTTCTTTCAGGCTGCAGCTAGTGGCCACGCGGTGCTTAAAGGCAGCCTCCAGTCAGTGCGGTCCATCTGCTTGTCGCTCTTCCTGACATATTTGCGAGCATGATGACGGTGATGGCGGTAGGTTAGGTTAGATCTGAAAAGAGTTAATGACATTAGACATCATGCATAGTTAGGTTAGGTTAGTTTAGGTTAGCTTAGCTTAGTATTTTTTACAGTGTAGAGGCGATTCTTGCATGGCCACCATATTATTTTGGGACTATGAGTCTGGCAATATATGTGGGGGATCACCGAACGTCATGCCCCCAAAATATGCAGTGTTAAATGTTTTTTTTAACCATAAAAAATTAATTCTAGAATCATTCTAATAACATAAATCACTTATATAATAGTTAGTTCATGTGCTTATAGCATAATAACACTGATATAGCATCATATTTAATACCAATCACCTTCAACTTTACACCAACAAAAAAACCACTGTTCCATTTAATTTAAATGCACTAGTTCACCACCACCATTTAATATCATGCTAATATTGCATAGTCAGTCACTTTTTTCTTAGTTTTTCTAAGTATTTAAAAATATATAGATTTTCCAAAATCGTAGTGATGCGGGGGATCACCGAACGTCATGCCCGAAAATATGCAGTGTTAAATGTGTTTTTTTAACCATAAAAATTATTCTAGAATCATTCTAATAACATAAATCACTATATAATAGTTAGTTCATGGCTTATAGCATAATAACACTGATATAGCATCATAATTAATACCAATCACCTTCAACTTTATGCCACAAAAAAACACTGTTCCATTTAATTTAAATGCACTAGTTCACCACCACCATTTAATATCATGCGAATATACATAGTCAATCACTGTTTGTTATGTTTGTGTAGGTATTTCAAAAGATATAGCTTTTTCAAAATTTCCCTGTTCGTTGATCCCCCGCACTTCACCATACGTTGATCCCCCGCGCCACCAAATTTTTTGTAAATAATGCCACCGCGGCCTGTTCGAAAGCATGCACTACTTTTTCACTCAATAACATGTCAATACGGTTATACCTCGTATTGCAACTTACCTCAAAAGAATCACGCCATCACAGCCGACATGAGACACTATATAAGAACGGCGAAAAGTAACAAGGAACATACGAAAAATAAAATTTCTTACCTGGTAAACACGGAGGTGACGCTGACGCTACCCTGTTGCTCGCATGTAGTTCACTGAGGGTGGCGCTGCATCCGTGGTGGCATGGTGGCGCGAAATTTGAATTAATTTTCGCGTTGTAGCCTTCGTACGGTGATCCCCCCCGTTCGGTGTGACCCCACCCCACCCTAATCAGCTGACTTTCTTGGTTCTGATGGTATACGGTACATAGCAATACAAAAATATCTAGATGGTGAAAACTGCTGATAACTTGAAGCATGTGTTCGGCGCTGACCCGTGAGTGACGGGCATGCCCGCCCAATATTAAACCTGCTGAATGTTGGCGGGCAGCGCCGACGGTTACATTTTGCTCGTTGGCATCGTTTCCACACTGCCACTTTTGAGTGACGAACACTGTTCGACGGGAAGCGCCGACGGTGGTGAGTGGTAGTGTGGACGGGGCTTTAAGGGAGTCCCTTGGCCTTGCGCTCATCCTTATCAGCTGCCCTCGCTAGGCCTCATCCTCTCGCCGTTTTATTTTTTCTAGAGTTTTAACTTCAAACAAACGTTTTGTTTGTGCCAACTAAATAATATGAACGTTAATAAAGTATATATCCTTACAGAAATTAACATGAAAACTAGCCAAAAAAACAGCCAAAAAAAAGGTAAACTAGCCAAGAAATCCGCCAAGTCGCCAACATGAAAAATTTCTCGCCGGAAAGTATAAAAGGGCGCCCGATTTGGCGTGAAACTCGCCAACCTGGCAACTCTGGGGTTGGGTTCGCGTGTCACAAATGGAACGCAAACACCCCGTTTTTTGTTTACAAACATACTCAGCTGGCGAGGCAATTTAAGAGAGAGAGAGAGAGAGAGAAAGAGAGAGAGAGAGAGAGAGAGAGAGAGAGAGAGAGAGAGAGAGAGAGAGAGAGAGAGATAACGAGAGAGAGAGAGATAACGAGAGAGAGAGATAAGATAAGATAAGATTTTCATCCTATCTAGACACTTTGCAAGTACCAACTACAAGGTTATTGACTATACAAAGCGCCGCCACGTCAGCATGAACTAGGCGGACTCGAACCGCTGACCGAATGCACAGGGACGCTGCACATTGGGAACTCACGTCTCTACCAACCTTGTCACCCTGACGGGCAGAGAAGGGGAGAGAAAAGAGAGAGAAGAGAAGAGAGAGAGAGAGGAGAGAGAGGGGAGAGAGAGAGATAACGAGAGAGAGAGAGATAACGAGAGAGAGAGAGAGAAGAGAGAGAGAGAGAGAGGAGAGAGAGAGAGAGAGAGAGAGAGAGAGAGAGAGAGAGAGAGAGAGAGAGGAGAGAGAGAGAGAGAGAAAAGAGAGAGAGAGAGAGATAAGAGAGAGAGAGAGAGAGAGAGAGAGAGGGGAGAGAGAGAAGAGAGAGAAGAGAGAGAGAGAGAGAGAGGAGAAGAGAGAGAGAGATGAGAAGATAACGGAGAGAGAAAGGGAGATAACGAGAGAGAGAGATAACGAGAGAGAGATAAGAGAGAGATAACGAGAGAGAGAGATAACGAGAGAGATAACGAGAGAGAGATAACGAGAGAGAGAGAAGATAACGAGAGAGAGAGATACGAGAAGAGATAAAAGAGAGAGATACGAGGAGGGGATACAAGAGGAGAGAGATAGCGAGAGAGATAACGAGAGATAACGAGAGAGAGAGAGAGAGAGATAACAAGAGAGAGAGAGATAGCGAGAGAGATAACGAGAGAGATAACGAGAGAGATAACGAGAGAGAGATAACGAGAGATAACGAGAGAGAGATAACGAGAGAGAGAGAGAGAGAGAGAGAGAGAGAGAGAGAGAGAGAGAGAGAGAGAGAGAGAGAGAGGAGAGAGAGAGAGAGAGAGAGAGAGATAACGAGAGATATAACTCAGCTAGCTGCTATGTGAAGGGATCATATCACGTTTAAGATCGCGGGAACGCATGGCCACCACCAGCCATGTATGCCTCTTTTATGCCGTCTGACATCCTCTCCGACTCGTGCATGCGGAAAACCCTTCACGATAAGAGAAATAGGGCCCAAGGCGACCATTGTTTGTTATGTACTGAAAACTCTACCCAAGCTACCCACCTCTCAATGTGAGTAGAGAAAGTTCACGGGTTTTGCTGAGTCACTACGCGCTTTGCCTCGGACCCAGGTTTTCGTGCGCAAATGGAACGTCTGAATTCTTGGGTTCCGTGAACTGGTTCTTGAAATGTCGCAAATGGAAGAGGCCTTATGTTCAATGTTGTGGTTACGATTAATGGACCCGTTTACTCTACTTGAGGTAAGGATTGATTTGAAATCTTCAAGCCTCATATAGTTGGGCAGTGATGTTGATTTTTCTATGTGAACAGTATTTTTGATGATACAGCCTATTTAAGTACAGGAAAATTTATACGCTCTAAAACGACTGGCGCCATGTTGTGACGTCAACAGCGCAGACAACAGTGCAAAACAGCTGTGAAGCGGCCGCTACTATATGTACTACCTACTAATACACCAACTTGCATTACCCTTACTACCGCAAGATGACCAGTAATCCTCCTTCAAGTGATGTAGTAGGTATTCACTGTGTTTGTGAATATGTAAGTTTTAGTTTATAAGGAAAAAGTGGATAGACAGAGATAAGTGGCCCGTGACACCAGACAAGTGATGACTTCTGGGATCGGCATTCCTTATAGGGAGCTTAAATGAAACTGCAATGACATGTAAAGCTAGACAGATAGACGAACTCATAGAGGAACAGGTAGAAATGTATGGCTTTCTTTCCCCACATAAGCAAAACATACACCCTTCGTCACTCTACTCACCACTACAACCTTTACTAACCATACATTTCTACTTGTTCCTCTATGAGTTCGTCTATCTGTCTAGCTGTACATGTCATTGCAGGTTCATTTAAGCTCCCTATAAGGAATGCCGATCCCAGAAGTCATCACTTGTCTGGTGTCACGGGCCACTTATCTCTGTCTATCCACTTTTTCCTTATAAACTAAAACTTACATATTCACAAACACAGTGAATACCTACTACATCACTTGAAGGAGGATTACTGGTCATCTTGCAGTAGTAGGGGTAATGCAAGTTAGTAAGGTTAGTTAGGTTAGTAAAATAAAACAAAAATTTTACAAAGGTAGGTTAGGTTAGTAATTATTTTTTTATGGGGGTCTCGCTATGAGGTTATTAGTGAGATTAGGTTAGGTTAGGTTATAGTGAAGTTAGATTAGTAATATTAAACATATTATATTTTTGAGGGGTCCAGGAGGGTCGTTAAGGAGGGGAGGGGGGTGAAGGGGGCATCTCCCCCCCACTTTATAATTACAGTTTAGTGGTATCTGAAGGGATCTGTGAAGGTCTGAAGGAAAAAACACTCTAATAAGGGCGAGAAAGAACTCTAGAATTTTACCTAACTCACTGTGTGTTGTATACTTAACATGAAAAACCCAGCCTGTCTCATCCCTACCTCAAAAGCCTTGCATACTGCATACTACTCCCGCAACTTATCACAGCTCAGCTAAAGCCCCACAGCTACATATAATTTGCAAGCTACTTATCCATGCACAAGTACATACATTAATAATACATCAAAATGGTCTTCACAGCAATAGTACGAATTTTCTTTCATCGAGAAATCACGCCTTGCAGACATCCACCACTGTTTCCTCTTTTTCTTGTCTTTAGGCATAGTTATGAACACATTCTCTGGAGTTTTAATTGTGGTGTTTTTGCACATTAGCACAAAACAAGCATAATATGTTCTTTTTGTCTGGGACATGTTGAATGCATAGATAGGTACTGCGGTCTGCTGAGCTAAAACAAGCCGATCAGCTGATCAGGCGAGATCTGAGTCTGCGCTTACTACGTCACAACCAATCACAGCGCGTTCCGCCGTGTTGTGATATTTTGGCCCCAAAAAAGCCATATATTTCATTTATGGTGCATTTCTCAGCAAAAAGAATATGAGTACAGTGATATGTAGCCTATATTGCACCCAAAGCTTCATAATACTCCGTGTTTTAGGTGTGAGTAAACGGGTCCATTTCACAGGTTATAATAGGTCGTTTTATAGAGCATTTGTTTTTTGTAAAAGATGTGTCGAAGTACCAATATAAATGAAAGGATAAGAGTGAAAGATTTGAATGAGTGAATGAGAGATGTGAAGAAAATGTGAAAGTATTGTTATGCAAGTAGTGGTGGTGGTGGAGGTAGTGGTGGTGGTGGAGGCATGTTGGGGGTTGTGTGGTGTTGTGAGAGCGGTACGTGAGGCGTGTGTGTGTGTCTGTGTGTATGAGCTGGGAGGAGGTGGCGCGCGTGAGGGTGCCAGTAGGGCAACATCGGTTGGGGCAGTGAGGAAAGAGACGTATTGAGGTAAAGACGCGCGCCGCTGCTGGTAGAGGAGTGGCCGCCAGACCCTTTGTGTTGTGACTGGTGGAGCGTCCCCTGCGACGGCCGAGGAATAGGCCGGGGGTTGTTGACGTGTTTTGTACTCTGTAATTGTATCAGGACTTTATTCAGTAAACGCAAGAAAGGTGTATTAGAAGTGTTTCCTTCGCCTGTGTTGATCAAGACTCGTGAACTATTATAAACTCGCTTCACACTAACATACCGAACTCTTTCGCTCTGCCTTAGTGGGTACTTCACTTAACACCTCACTTTTCACTTCACGTTTCACTTCAACCATACGCTCAGTCACTTCCGCGTGGGGATTACCAACATTGTCTTAATTTCCTCACGTATCGCCTTTTGTCCTGCTCTCATGGCTTGCAAGTTGCAACACTGCAAGTGTTGTATATAAGGTCAGCCAGAGACGGCTGCTGTGCCGCTGAACTCACCACCTTCCGCCATCTTGTCTTCCCCCAGCCCCAGACAAAGGAATTTCACGATACCTGCCTTTTTTTTCACCTCAATATTCCAGCAAAATTCCACTACTGACACCAACTGTTACGCCCTCGACCTCACCACACATTCCAGGTGTCTCTGTGAGGCTGACAAGCGTTACAGACCACTGCTTGACGTACTTAAACAGCGAAAGAGTTCGGTATGTTAGTGTGAAGCGAGTTGTATATTAGTTCACGAGTCTTGATCAACACAGGCGAAGGAAACACTTCTGATACACCTTTCTTGCGTTTACTGAATAAAGTCCTGATACAATTACAGAGTACAAAACAGATCAACAACCCCCGGCCTATTCCTCGGCCGTCGCAGGGGCCGCTCCACCAGTCACAACACAAAGGGTCTGGCGGCCACTCCTCTACCAGCAGCGGCGCGCGTCTTTACCTCAAGACGTCTTTTTCCTCACTGCCCCACCCATGTGTGAGGAGGCACACAGTCTCACGTCCTACCGGCACCACTCCCCGCTCCACACCCGGGTAGCCACCCACCCGCGTTCGAGGTTGCCCTACTGGCACCCTCACGCGCGCCACCTCCTCCCAGCTCATACACACAGACACACACACACGCCTCACGTATCGCTCTCACAACACCACACAACCCCCAACATGCCTCCACCACCACCACTACCTCCACCACCACCACTATACTTGCATAACAGTATGTAGTAGAATTGCCACTGCACTATATAATGTCGGCAGGTACAACGTATTACAAATTTTTGCATCACTACAGCCTTTTATGTCCCACTGAAGACGCATACACAGTAGTTTATATTATGTACATCACACTACATGTCTTCAGTGGCACATAAAAGTCTGTAGTGATGCTAAAATTCGCAATATATTGTGCCTGGCGACATTAGTCCAGTGGCAAGTGACTGGCGACTATATAGTGTTGTCTACGGTAGGTACGTAGCATGAAGATCTTTCTTTGATCTTTCTTTCTTTCGATCTTTGATGTAAGATCTTTTTACCTACAGGAAGAGGAAAAAGCTGCTTTCTTAATGGAAGTTCTTTGAGGAAATAATTCAAGATCGCAGCATAAATATATGGATACGTATATCATAGGATGGTTTACATATTCATGTCTTTTGGCTCAAGTCTAAGGTTTATTAATGAGTTTTGAAATGTACAGGGTATATGAAAAGTATACAAAGAATAATTAGTTGCCCAAAGGTCGAAGCGGCACATGTCGAGGTCAATCATTTACTGCGATGAAGTCTTCAGAAAGGACTTACAGTACCACCATATTTTGACCCAGTGTCCACCCTGGAAAAATAAAGAAGTTACCGTATATCATCATCATCATTATCATCATCATCATCATCATTACCACTACCAATACCAATACCACCACATTTCCACATATAGTAGTGTAATATTTCCAAATTCGAAATGAAAATCATTCCACAAAGAAACTGACCCCAAACAAATGCACCAGGCATTTTACAGGCACCATTCTTATGGAGTTCTTTTACACTGATTCAAACTAAGGGTAGACCATCATAGAAAACGGACCTTCACCTATTCCATCACAGGTGTCGCTATAAAAATCCAGCCTGCGCCAACCAACGGGCGGAGGGCCAACCATCACGTCCCTCCATATGATAGATAAAATAGCCCACTGGCGCTATAGGCTTAAATGTAAAAAAAAAAAAAAAAAAAAAAAAAAAAAAGCTACCACCCGCAACACCACTGCCACCATGAAGTGGTGCACTACAAACACCACTGCCGCCACCACCACCACCACTAGGGGCTACACCTACTGCCACTGCTGCTACCTCCACCACTACACCTACTACCACTGCTGCCACCACCACTTCCACCACCACCACCACCACTGCTATTGCCACCACCACCATGTTTCTTACTCACTCATCCACTGCATCCAACACAGGCATGGCTTCAGGCACTTGCTGGTCCTGTATAATACCGCGTTGCCTCATAAATGGGAGGATGAGAATGTCATTGTACAGCATCATGCCCACCACTAGTATGAGGAACCCTATTGGCTGTGGAGAGGGAGAGGATAAAACAAAATATTGGATGAGTTCACAGGCCAATATTAAAGCTCTTTTAGATCAGCTCTGATAAAACAGCCAACGAACAACAGGGTATTGATGTTTATGATGTCCAAGATAGCTTCTAATGTTTTGTTCTGTCATACATTCATCTTTTGTATTACAACTCTTTAAATGTTTGTGGCACATGCCACGTACCTCATTGGCTAATATATTCAAATGAATTCATCAGAAATGTATGCATCTTACTATCCTATGAACATGTTTTTATTGATATGAGAGAGAGAGAGAGAGAGAGAGAGAGAGAGAGAGAGAGAGAGAGAGAGAGAGGAGAGAGAGGAGAGAGAGAGAGAGAGAGAGAGGAGAGAGAGAGAGAGAGAGAGAGAGAGAGAGAGAGAGAGAGAGATTTAGCTAGTTACTTAGTTAGTTTACAAGGTGTGCCCCTCACCTATTACCAAAAGAGCTTACATAACTGCAGCCTCACCTGGGAGGAGTTAATTACCTGCAGGTACTGGAAGGTCTCCCACTGGACAGCCAGAGTGAACACCCAAATGACAAGGGTCCTCACAGAGTCAAGTACCATTCGGGTGGTTGCTGACAACTCCTTAGTTACACTCACGCCAGCAAAGTTGAAGAATGCGATGCTAAAGATGTTAACTACAGAAAAGGGAAATTAAGTGCATACTGTAAAAGAAGGTGATGCATATGAACAAAATGAAGCTAGTTTCGATTGATTCAGTTATACAGATCATATGGTTGAAGTTATGTTGAAGCATTATTTCCCTTATGAGTTAGAAAAAGAAGTAATTCATCAGATACACACACAAACACACACGTGAGTTATGTTTCTGATATCATTAATCACATAAGGATGAAAAATAAAGTAGACTTAAATATAAAAAAAACTGATGTGCGTTAAGTAACAGGAACTACCACGTGTAGGTCTCATGGCCTCTTGTAGCTTCCTTTTTTTCTTATGTTGTCTTCATCATCCTTTTATGGGTTTGAAGAGATACGAGAGGTCATTGGAAGAAGTTGAAAAGAACCACATATGTAAGAGATATCAAGAAATATAGCATCCCACAAGTGCTTGTGGGCCCTTCGGACCCATGTATTGATGTTTGTAGTAGTAGTATATATTAGACAACATGTGATTGCAAACTCCAATCGTGTTGTTGCTGTCGTTGGTCACTGGTCAAAATGCCTCGGGGTAGACCACGTTCCGTGTGATTCCAACCCTTTGTGTTCCGTGTGATTCCAACACACACACACTCACACACGCACACAAACGTCCATGAGTCTACTGAGTTTGTGGAATGCGGCAAGACGTTACCGCAGAGTTTTCCTGTAATATAATACTCCTAAAGTGTTTTTAGCCCAAAACCCCCCTTCAAAATGATTCAATCGACATGGGACCAAGCCACTTATCACCTACGATTTATTTGCAATATTTTGAGCCTACTCTCATCAATATTGAATTTACAGTTTCGGCTACCCAAAACAGACAGACACACACACACACACACACACACACACACACACACACAGACACACGGCTACTCCTATAGTATATTAGATACATATCAATTGAACTGTAGAATAACCTGGATAAGGAGATATTAGCTACATGTCAAGAATATTCATTCAAAGCCAAGCTAAATCATAGTAGTTTTAAGTATTGCACAGTACTAGCTTAGCTCTTTTCCTGTAAATTACAACTAGATTAACACACACACATACACACACACACACACACACACACACACACACACACACACACTTACGTAGTAGGGATAATGCCAGAAGACCACTGTTACCAATCTGCACAAAAGCATCAATGGCGTCCTCCAGAGTGCCGCGTTCATTACCGCTGAACTGACCAGCAGGGATGAAGTACATTGGCACCAACAGCAGGGATAGTGTCAGGAAGCCAAAGGTTCCTGCATTGGAGAGGCAGAATGTTGAAAAGAAAAGTGGATCATCAGCACCATAATATGTGATGTGTATAGACAAAGTGGTCCCCGCGTCTCTCTCTCTCTCTCTCTCTCTCTCTCTCTCTCTCTCTCTCTCTCTCTCTCTCTCTCTCTCTCTCTCTCTCTCTCTCTCCTCTCATTTGCTGCTCTTTTTAGGATTTTTCTTATTTCCTGCAATAACTCTCGTATCATGCTTGAATTGTATGGATATTTTCCATCAAATAAAACAATCTATCGCATGAATCACTAGTGTATTACAAGTGCTTGTGGGCCCTTCGGACCCATGTGTTGATGTTTGTTGTAGTAGTATATATTAGACAACATGTGATTGCAAACTCCAATCGTGTTGTTGCTGTCGTTGGTCACTGGTCAAAGTGCCTCGGGGTAGACCACGTTCCGTGTGATTCCAACCCTTTGTGTTCCATGTGATTCCAACACACACACACTCACACACGCACACAAACGTCCATGAGTCCACTGAGTTTGTGGAATGCGGCAAGACGTTACCGCAGAGGTTTTACTGTAATCTAGTACCTCTAAAGTGCTTTTAGCCCAAAACACCCCTTCAAAATGGTTCAATCGACATGGGACCAAGCCGCTTATCACCTACGATTTATTTGCGATTTTTTGAGCCTACTCTCATCAATATTGAATTTACAGTTTCGGCTACCCAAACACAAACAACAACACACAACACACAACACACAACACACAACACACACCAAACACAACACACAACACACACACAACACACACACAACCCCACACACCACACCAACACACAACACACACACACACACACAACCACACACACAACACACACACACACACACACACACACACACACCAAACACAAGAACACACACTACAACAAACACACACAACACACACACACACACGACACACAAGGCACACAACACATACAACCACACACACACACACACAACACACCACCCCAGCACACACACACGCCAAGAGCACTACCACCACACACCAACACACACACCCCACACACCTACACACAGACCACACCACACATTACACACCCTCCTCACAAAACCACATGTCTACACACACGGCACATACACAAACAATCACACGTATCCAACAAAATAAGTACAGTTTCACACTCACCACTCCACTGCACACATTCCACACTATTCACCAGACCTCTCCTATGATCTTGATGAAACCAAGTGTTGGCTACGGAAGTAATACTCCTGAGACCCAAGTTTTCTCAGAATGAGGCATACAAACACCATACAAGATAAGAACCTGATTGACACCTGTTCCTTGTCTCTTTTACATCACTGCAAGGATCACTAGCTCACAGGCACTCACTCCACACAAGAGGAGGGACAACATACGCGTATGTTCTCAATGACTCTCTGTACAAGGCAGACAATAGAGAAATCTAAACAGAAAAGAGTAGGTCAATTCTTCAGCTCAGTGAATTCCTCCTTGATTTTCATCCTATAGACTCTCCTCCTTTGATGCTCTTGGATCACTCATATCACATCGTGGATCTGTGGTAGGAAAGTTAATCTCCTGTTCCTGATGTATCCAACTGGCAACAAACACCATACATTACCACCATACATATTAGACTGATTAACTGTTTCCTTTGTTTTCTTTTTTACATCACTAAGGATTAGTCAAAGGCAAAAAAAAAAAAATACCGCTAGCTGCAAGTCTCTGTAAAGCAGTCAGGTAGAGAATCTAAAATGAAAGGTGGGCCAATTTAGCTCAGGAAGTAAGGTGGAAAAATAGAAACAGGAACAGAGTTCCAGAATTTACCATTAAAAGGGTTGAAAGAGTGAAGATACTGGTTAACTCTTGCATTAGTGAGATGTGCAGAATAGAGATGAGAATGAATATAAAATATTGTGCAGCTAGGCTGCGGGAGGGAGTGAGCCATGCAGTTAGGAAGTTCAGAAGAGCAATGAGCATGAACATAACAGTAGAAGATAGCAAGAGGAGTAACATTGCGACGGTGATTTAAAGATTGAAGACAGTCGGTCGGAGAAGAGGAGTTAATGAGACGAAAAACTTTTGACTCTACCCTGATCAGGAAGAATCTAATATTTTGTAATCTTGAGCACAATTTTGTTCATTTTCTTAATTATATTTTTTATTTACTCACCAGTAATAATACCATTCATATCTTCGTTTTTATTTCTTGAGGACAAGAAATCTGACAGACCCACTACGACTAACCCGACCAGCACCATTCCAATGCCTAGCCAGTTGAAGTAGCGCAGCCGTCGCCCCAGGAATCCCACAGACAACAGGCCCGTGAAGACTATGACAGCTCCTGCAGAACAGATAATGGGATAAAGATCGTTTGGCTGTTGTTCATAGTTTGTACAATTGTCTCCTTGACGCCATTGTCAAATATCTCCCTCTTCCATCCTCTTCTCCCATTCACTCAATCACTCAAATCACTCCCTTCTTCCTCTAACGTTTCCCCTCCTCCAATCCTATTCTGCTGATTTCCCTTCCCTTTCACTTTATTTTATTACTTTTTTGTACCTCCTGCTATCCCTCATATCCTTACCTCGTAGCATTTGGAAGGAGCTGGCGTTGGTGAGCGTAAGGCCAAGGTACATCATGGATGTGGCCGTCATATCACAAATGGCCGGCAGGTAGAAGACAAGTGGTGGAAACCTAGTGTTCTGGCCATAGGGTGACTGATTAATACACTTTATGTAGGGGAGAGCGGGGCAGGTTGCATCGAGGGTAGGTTGCATCATTGCCTCTAACTCGCATTAACTTTTTTTATTATTATTATTGTTGTAGTTGTAGTAGTAGTAGTTCATAGTAGTAGTAGTAGTAGTAGTAGTAGTATTAAGACGATGTAGTACGTGTGATAACATGCGAGTTAGAGGCAATGATGCAACCTACCCTCGATGCAACCTGCCCCGCTATCCCCTATGTGAAACCATGCATGAATGGAAATCCTTGAGTGATTTCTTGTTCTGTTATGTGTGGTTAAGGTCTGACTTTTGAATGTAAAACCAAGAAATATTTACAGAGCCTTAAATCCTTGTGAAGAGTCATTAGAACCAAGAAATTTGTAAGAATAAGAAATGATATAATGATCCAGTGATAATGTGCAAAGAGGCATGATTTGTTAGAGCAGGCAGACCAAGGTGTTTTGTGTCAAGAATGTTGTGTTGTAGAAGAGTGATACCGTAGATAACAGTAAAGTCGCCACCTGCAGTGATGTCGCCAGGTGCCAAGTATTACGAATTATAGCATCACTACTGATTTTTATGTGCCACTGAAGATGATACACAGTAGTTTATATCATGACTGTCTAATCTACCCTGTTTCAGCGTTGTTTTATGCTTTGTAGCTGCAAGTATAGACGGTTTCAAATTTTGCTACGCATTTTTTTTTCGGGCGACGACGACAGCGGTACGACACTCAGTAAATAAACACTAGATGGCGACTCTACTGTTGGTAGCCACTTTGTAGATATTTTTGTCATTTGTTCATTTATAGCCATACTATGACACAGATGAAGACATAAAATGACACAGATTCTCCAGATAGCCCCTTCTAACTTTAATGAAATCATGGATGTAGAAATGTAACTATTAACGCCACCACACGTCTGTAAACAGAAAAAAAAAGTTGTCCTGGCGACTTAACTGTTATCTACGGTAGAATAGAAGGAAATACAGATCGAAGTATAAGATAGAAATATAAAGATTGGTAAATCAGTGGGAGAAATACTACATGAAGATCTATCATAAGAAAAATAGACATTTCTACCGTATTTTCTACCATATAAGATACACTAGCATCTAGGTTCTAGGATGCAGCTAGAATTTTGAAAGTTGGGAAATTATCTGATATCACGGAAAAAATAAAAAAACTATAGTCTATTTTTTTTATTATGGTCAAAATGCACTAAGGAAGCCACGCCCCCTGCCTCCCCTTCTATTCTACGGGGCAGCTGATTGTGCATTCCTCGTATCATCACTACCAATCACAATATCTTCACTACTTAACAGCGCGTGACCACTGGACACTGTGGACAGAGCAAATCTTCACTACATAACAGAGGGTGACAAAATCAAAAATCCCTTTCTAGTGAAGATTGCTCTGTTCAGTGGTCACGCCGCTGTTAAGTAGTGAAGATATTGTGATTGGTAGTGATGATACGAGGAGTGCACCAATTAGCTGCCCCGTAGAATAGAAGGGGAGGCAGGGGGCGTGGCTTCCTTAGTGCATTTTGACCATAATATATAAAATAGACTATAGTGTGTGAACTTCGTGTGGGCTCCTGGAACTAAGTTGGTGCCATAGTTACAAGAATCTAGGCTACAAGGTAATACTGAAGGAAATTAAGCTGTCAACACTCTCAAAAAGAAGAGAGAGAAGACTTAGTATTCAAATTAGTAACTAACTAAATGATAAGAAATTGACAAAAAATGTTATTAAGAGAGAAAAAAAGGCAAGATATGGAAGAGGATATGTGGAAAAAAATGCGAGAAGGAAGACATGTGATTAACAAAAAGAAGTAATATTTTTTTACCATATATCGAAGTAAAGACACTTGGAATGAAGTAAATGAAGAAGCGAAGAAGCGATAGTGACAAGTAGTGTGACCATTTTAAAGAAAATCTAGATGAATAAAGATACTAGGACAGGATCACAACATTATAGGTCAGACCCTGTATGGTATAACTATGTCAATACAACTAGCTGCATACACATACCTGGTTAGAGTCTAGGGATAATTCTGAGGCTCCATGCTGTGCCCTTCGCTTCAAAAATCTTAGTATGAAGAAAGCAGCCATGCCTGTTTGAGAGTAATGGATTAGGCTCACAATGTACCTATATGTATATATATATATATATATATATATATATATATATATACAGTGGCGTTCCGGGGGGGGGCATGCGGTCATGGCCCCCGTTTGGCAAAGAATAAAAAATATAAATTGAAATATTTATTATATATATATATATATATTGGCCCCCCTTTTTTCAATTTTCTGGGTACGCCACTGTATATATATACATATATATATATATATATTATATATATATATATTTTACATTTGTGCCTATAGCGCCTGTAGGTAGTGGTGACCTAGGGCTCGGATGGTAGGCTCTGGAGCTTCACTTGAGGGCTGTGATGGTTGGTCCTCGCCCGTGGTGGCGCAGGCAGGACTCTTATAGTGACGCCTGTGAGGCTCATGCCGCCCCCCTGTGTCCTCCGATGCACTCGCAATCGAAGGTAGAGTTGATGGGCAGGGCATGTGGGTGTTCTTAGGCCACTCGACGGTGCAGAAAGGTTTTAGTTTTCTTCGGGAATCGAACTCGGGTCACCGAGAACGCCAGTCGGAGACGCTAACCACTCCGCTACCGCCTCCCCAAATTTATGCATATGTGTCGACGTATGTGTCGGCGCGCTGGATGCGAGGCAGTGGCAGGCTGACGGACTATCTCAGTTTGTGCACAGCTCTTGTAAGATATCCTGATTCCCTCAATATTTCCAAACAAATGAATACAAAAAACTGCATATCTCCTTATAAACAATATTAGATGCATTATCAAACTTCATTTCACCTTGATAGCAACAAAATATTACATTACACATCGAATAAATCAAGAAACCGCTCGGAAGTCGAGACTCGAGACGAGTCATGTGTCATTGTGCAAGGTTGTTTATATACTGTGAGTGGCGGGACACGTGTTCTCGCGAGCAAGTGTCTTTTAACACTTAAATGCGTCTTCCTCAAGTATCAGTTATTGACGAGTGTTGGAGGAAGAACAGACTGACATGTGGAGTGTGACTGGAATAGGTTTGGAGTTGTGGAAACCATTGAATTTAGAGTTTAAAGCGTTGTGGGTGGCATAGGGACGCCGCTCTTCTGCCTCCTGGGGGGGTGAGGGGCGGTGGCGAGGGAGGCGGGGGGTGATGTCTCGGAGCTTCCCTACCTCTCGGCTGAACGGAGAGTACCAATACCAATAGATATCGATAACAGATAATAGTTCTTAGTTACTTTGACTGAACGGAGAGTGTTGACGAAGGATTATCACCTACCTCGTTGACCAAGTATAAGGTAAGAGAGCGAAGTATATTATTTGCTTCATTATCTTATTCACGCATTTTTTATCTTGTATCCACACCGCCGCCTTGAACATTTAACTTTATAACAATGTTTCTGTTATTGTATTTTTCCCTTCCAGCCTCTCATCATGATCTTAGGGGCTCTATAACTTGTTCCCTGTAACTCTATGTTAGGTAAATGCTGGTATTATTGGGTATGGTATTATAATTACCATTATTATTACGGTAAAGTATATTGCCTCATAACCTATTTTTGTTGTTTAAGGTCCAGGAATACGTCTTAAGTGCCTCTGTGACTCTGTCGTATCTTTCCATGTGCTTGTTAGTCGTACATTTTACTTATAGTCTTCGTTGTCCCACTTTGTCGTCCAGGGCTGCAGGAATTGACTAATATTCCGCTTAAAACGCAACGGCAGGTTAGAAAAGGCGTTTTGTGCCGCCAAGTGCTCTCCTTCCGCCTGACACACAATGCGGCCACCACGAGGCGATGCGACGCGAGAAAATAGGCGAGATTTCAGTCGAGGTTCGAAGTTCATAAATAGCCTCGTATTCAATTGTTCAGGGAGGCCCGAGCGCACATACGGCTGGGACAGGTTCTTTGAGAAGGGCGGCGCGGCGCGGGTCATGCCTGGCAAGGGCTCTTTGAAGACCCTCCGCTTTTGAAGTGTTCTCTGAGGAGCGCCGGTTTTCCACGATCCGGCAGCGTGATCCTCTCCGCTTAGAATCTATAAGATGTACGTGGCTATTGTTTGTTCAGTTGTGCATATTCAAAAGAAGGAGTTCATAAACAGAGAGGTATACAACACTATCTTTGATCTTTGTAGTTGATTACCATGTAACCATACACTTAACAGTAACATGGGTTGAGCCTTCTGATAGAGCAGACTCTTGAATATAGCAACTTGATGCCCCACAGGTTACTGTCTTATATATCAAAAGAGAGAGAGAGAGAAAAATAAAAACTCACAAGTCATCTCGCCCATAAACATGCAATCAGCCTGCAGGAAGGGATGCGCAAATTTAGCCACGTGGCCTTGACGGTTGACAGAAGTGATCAGGTCAGTCCACCTGCGGAGAGGATAAGAGAGAGGCGGAGAGAGAATTAATGTTTCCAAGGGATCTGTTTGAGTAATAAGAATGATTGTTGTAATAGTAGTGATATCAGTAGATGTCGTAGCTGCAGCAATAGTAATTGTGATATCAAGAGATGAAGCATTGGCTTCATCAGCAGTAATCACCGTAACTAATATTAGTAAAAGAAGTAGCTTTTTCATTATGATGGTAATAGTTAGAGTAGTATACACAATTTTGATAGCAACAGCATGCGGCAGTAGCAGTAGAAGCTGCTGTGACACTCCGCTTCCCCACTCCTATATAACTTTTGTTATGTTTACCTATTTCGTCCAAGATTGTAAACCTGAATACAATAGAGATGTTTATTTTGCAAAGGGACACATATTTTAAATTGTAAATATTATCCCGTTCTTTAGTTAACAATAGGTCCAATCCTGCAGTAGTTTCATCTGAAAATCTTGTCTTATGTGTAATTCAGTGATATATAGCAGTATCCATTTCTAAATTGAATAACTTAATGTTTCATGAATCCTCACTTCTTTCAGCATACTGCTCCTCCACATACCACCTAATGATTAAGATTGCCCATCAAAATATCTTACTCATATCCATCACAACATCTAGGTGCCTAATTACATCAGTCATCATCTAATATTACTTCTTGTACCATGTTTTCTCATCTCCGGGGAGTATATGCCTCAGGAACATCTCTATTTCCACCCTCTCTAGTTTCAAAATCGTGACACTAGATATATAGTATTAGCAACAAAATCAACTTGGTGTACTTACTTGGCTGATATTGTGTTGATAGAACCTGTTATAACCATTACAAAGGCCAGTAGTATCTGTTTCCTTGTCCATGCCATGCTGCACTCCTGAATTATAACTTATCCTTACTTCTTGAAGGTTTTGTTTTGCTCTGGTGCAGTTGTATAGGTCGAAGTGGAAATTTTTTACAAGCTTGCGAGTCAGTTGAATTCTGTATTGTCTTTTTTCTCTTCCTGAATCCGATATTCTGGCAATTAAAACACTCTTTCTCTAAGTGACAGTTTTTTGTGTACAGGACACCACAACTTCAAGTCCTTGTGCAAGTCCTTGTGCTGAGGTTATTCTTGAACACTGGAATGTTTTGTTTTGTGCAGGACTTTCTTTCCTCCTGAGCCTCAGGAGGCTGTTATGTCCAGTCAGAGATGAATGATATTCTTCACTAGATGTGTGAGCATAGAGGATAAAGGGAATGATGGAAAGTAACATCCACATTATATTTTTCGGTTATCATATCCTCCCCTTCACTATCTTGATGATAAGCTGTGTGGGCACTGCAAACCCCATTAAGGGATTGTTCCGGCATTGTAATCTTCCACACTGATAGTGAGCTCTCTGAACAATAGATCAACAATGCTATTAACCATCCATTGTTTTTGTATTGTAATATCATAGAGTTAAACGTTTCAGTTTCATGAATTGGTCATAGCTAAATGGTTGAGTGGTTAGGGGACTTATTTCAATCTTCAATACAAATAGAGCTGTAGGATTAGTTACAAATACGCTTATCCTCAAACTACCACAGGAATCAAAGCTTATTACATGCTTTCCATGTAATAATGGTACGTTCCATGCGTACACATACGCAACAGCCAGCTGTGCATTGAAAGTGAGAATATAGACCGTGAGAGGAAGCAGAAAAGAGACTGCTGTCAGTGCTCACAGATACCTGGGTTTCGGTGAGGAAAAAAATGAGGTTTAGAGGAGGATAGGTGATCAAGAGAAAAACAAGTAAAATAAATCTTTTATTGTAGATCTTTGGAAAGAGAGTAAGTGGTTAATATCGCCGTCCTGCTATATTTTCAGAAGACTTGTTTTGTGATGAAGTGTACACGCAGTTAGGTTCCAGATGACAGTTTGCACATCTTCTCTATGTTTCTCTCTCCATTTACTTAGATCTGAAGGAGGACTATGAGGAGTAGAAGGAGTGGCCCGCCTGGGACAGATGCAGAGCTGGTGTTGGGATCTGCTGCTTCAAACACCCTCACGGATGACCCACCAGCCGGTAAGGCAGCCTCTGTCATAAACAGTGAGTACATTGGTATTATATCATAGAGGTGTTTACCGTTGCACTACACTTATGTGTTAATTTCCATGGCTGTTTGTTGTTCACTTATGGATCAATCTGATCAATATTACATTTCACGGCGTATGCCCCCATTCCCCCCAATGCTTGATTGATTGCAATAGCATTTATCAACCCTCCCGTAGCATTATATTTAGGTTTGGTTAGGTTACGTTAGGTAAGGCTAGGGTAAGTTAGGTTAAATCAGGTTAGGTCAGCAGTAGGTACAACTTATATGCAAAAGGACATAAAGAATCCAACAAACTACGAAATATAAGCACAAGGACATTAACACCAATATTATGTTTCGTGGCCCAAACGTCCCACTTAAAGTAACCCCCGTGGCCAAAACGTCCTATGTCTGGTGTCTCATGGCTCAAACGTCCGTGGCCGAAACGTCCTACATTTATATGACACATACTCCTCATTTAACTTCCTACCCGTCAGGACATTATCAAGTTGACATTATGTGATGACACTATGTACAATGTTATATGATTAAGAAATTCCTGTTCATCCCATTTGTGTGCACTCTGCCTCTCGCAAAGCTGTAGGAAGTTTATGAGATAGTTTTAATAAGTCATATCGAACTTATTGGGTTGATGTACGTGTATCATATATGCTGCTCCCCAAGCTCCCAATGTGAGACTGCTCATTGATAAGCGTTAACTAATCTCTGCTGGTTTTGAGAACATGTGAACTACTTGTAGGGGAGAGCGGGGCAGGTTGCATCGAGGGTAGGTTGCATCATTGCCTCTAACTCGCATTAACTTTTTTTATTATTATTATTGTTGTAGTTGTAGTAGTAGTAGTTTATAGTAGTAGTAGTAGTAGTAGTAGTAGTAGTAGTATTAAGACGATGTACGTGTGATAACATGCGAGTTAGAGGCAATGATGCAACCTACCCTCGATGCAACCTGCCCCGCTCTCCCCTACACCGCCTGAGGACTGTTTTGACCCTTTTGGTGAGAGACAAACTAGCCATGAGTGTGCTGTTCCTCCTTAGACTTACCCTTGCCTCCACCTGGTGACTTATGGGTCCTACTGGCATTAGATTTGCTTGAAAAATCCTGGCTTCTGATGTTAGACTCCAACTCGTGCTTCAGGTCCCCAAAGAACTGAAGAGAGAAAATGTGTTAATGGTCGTGGTCACTCGTCTGTTTTCCCCTCCTCTCCTGAGTGATGGGATTATATCTCTGATGGAGGCTATGCTCTCAATACAGCTGACAGAAAGAAGGTATCAATTTCTTGCCACTTGGTTGTAAAGATTGGACACCGAAAGAAATAATATAATTCTGTGACAGACTATTATTGATGGTGGAGTTGATAGCTGAACACCTCCACTATTGATGCAAACACTCCCAGGGTTTGTGAAGGGTAATGAATGCTCTCTTTTTTTACCCTCGTCGTTTAACCCCACACCAATATTTCCCCTAACAGCCACAGTTGCCAATATGTAGTCAGAAATGCTCACCCAACCATGAACATCAAATAAAAAACAGCACTAGCTCCTAGGCATTGGTCACTGAAAGGCAGTAAGGAGAGAACTGGCTGTAATGAAACGTAAGCAGATCGATTAGCGGCAAGTGCTAGTCGAATTAAGCGCTGCGGCTCATGCTGTGCCTAGATACCAGTTGACTTAAACTTAAGGATGTGTATGTCAAATGTAACCGTTTACTTGCCAAAACAGAATTGTGGACACGATCGAGCTACTGCCAAAAGTGAATTCCTCATTCATGAATTTGCCTAATATGAGATAACTGGTTACAGATTGAAGGATACAGCTGAAAGAGTTACCTAAATGGCTCCTGCTCCTTCATTTCATTGTTCTTACCTCTTGTTCCTCATGCATGACATCCAGTATTTCCTGTACCTCATTGATTTCCACCCTGGGGGCCGCTGGAGTGGATGGATTTGCAGATGGGAGGGGCAGAAATGGGAAAGACTCAGTAGGTCCCACCACCTTCATGAGGTGCTGTTTACTCTCAGCCATCATCTGGTCTAGATTCTCAAAGTATGGACAGGGCTGAGGAAAAGGAGGAAGTGTTAGCATATAGCGTATTAATGCCACTAGCCGTGGCCCAGGAAGGAGGAAGAAAAGGAGGCCATGGGAGTCACATGAACACTTAGCTGAATACGCTTGAAGAGTAGATTTACCTGCTAGGTGACTTACCTATAGTCTATTATTTTTATTATGGTCAAAATGCACTAAGGAAGCCACGCCCCCTGCCTCCCCTTCTATTCTACGGGGCAGCTGATTGGTGCACTCCTCGTATCATCACTACCAATCACAATATCTTCACTACTTAACAGCGCGTGACCACTGGACAGTGGACAGAGCAATATTCACTACAATGGGATTTCTGTTTTTGTCACCCTCTGTAGTGAAGATTGCTCTGTCCAGTGGTCACTCGCTGTTAAGTAGTGAAGATATTGTGATTGGTAGTGATGATACAAGGAATGCACCAATCAGCTGCCCCGTAGAATAGAAGGGGAGGCAGGGGGCGTGGCTTCTTTAGTGCATTTTGACCATAATAAAAAAAATAGACTAGTCATAAAATGAGATTTTTAAATGTATGCAAAGAAATTCTTAATTGTTACACACACAAAAATGAGGCAAGTTCATTGATTCTTAATGGTAAGAGTTAGTTATGCTATATCTATGCATATACCTAGAAACATTTCTATGAATTCGTTCATTCATTGATCACAATGAGTGTTACCAAGAGGGGAAGCATGTCAGGAAATAAAAATAGACAGACTTACATGCTCCTGCACCACAGGCACCATCTTCTTGGGATGGATGCCCATGCTTATGAAGATGTCATAACAATACTTGATCTTGGCAGCAGGCAGTGTTGGCGTGCGGCTAAACACCCACATGAACTCAGCCATGAAACCTACATAGCCATCCAGACAGGAGTACACGCAGGAAAAGGTGCGGTAGTCTGTGGCAATGACCTGGGAGAGAGAGTTTCCAGAGGTACAACAAAGAAAGATTTTCGTCAGAAATAGCTGAATGAAAGATAAAAAACGAGTGACGGAGCCTCTCATTTGCCTTTTAAAAACCTCCTGTTTTGTGACTAATGCTCTGAATATACGCGGGACGTGGTGTCATTTTATTACAAAATTATATAAAAGAAACACAAGATTATGAGATGCCCTGTGTAGTGTATACTTGCCCTCTGTGATCCCCTTAAATGGAGTTGGTATGAATTTTTGTGCTACAAAGGTTGCACAATGCAAATGTTTCTTCTTTATTTACCTTGTAAGGTGCTTCTGGGACTCCTGCAGCGTGTACCAGCAGCGAGGCAGGGTTTTCGGTGCCGTCATCTCGAACCATCACTGCTGACTGACGAACCTTTTGGTCATCAACTGTTAACCCTTTCGTTGCAACGTTCATCTGCTCGCCTGATGGCACACATAAAAGCCATCACGTTAGATTTGAACTCATTACAGATAATAGGACTTCATGTAGCTACTATTTTTATTACATGACTGTATAAACAGTTGCCGACAGAGATGGATCCTGTAGGAAAGGAAAAGACCATGGGTACCCTAGATACAAAAAATAGTAAGCCCGAGTGTCTTTTAGCCTCCTTTAAACTTAAGGTACAGCTTACCTTAGTGTATCATTTTAAAAACTTGTATGTTTTGTTTGATTATAGGGAGCAGCCAGTGGGGGTAGGGGGTGAGCGAGAAATAGCACTTTTTTGAAAAAAAGCTTGGACATAATCATGGTATGTCGCAGTATCCTAATGAAGTTTTACACCTATTATTACCATAATTGTGGAGATGTGGTTTAAGATGTAACCCCTACTCACTGTTGTTTCATCAAACAGCATATTTTCGTGAAGCTTTTTCATGTTTAGAAAATACTGAAAATATTTTCATGAAATGCCTTAAACCACACCTATGCTCGGCAAACTCAGCATTCCAGTACATGACATCATTATCTAGAGCTGATTTAGTGAGCGTTCAGCTCTGAGAAAGAAGGGAGGTAGTTCTGCAGCTGTCTTTTCATGCACTGAGGACGTACAAGAATGCCTAAAGCAGCAAGAAGAAAGAGAGCAAGGGTGGCAGAGACAGAAAATTATAGAAGAGCAGCATCTAGTAGTACCATCCAGCTCCTTATCTCCTTGCGCTAGAATCCCCAGTGGCGGGTCAAGAGATGGGGCTCAAGATAAAGCTATTTTTGGGGAGTGAAACAATTATTTCATAAAAGACTTAACACCTTGTGGTGAATCTTTACACTGGCCATTTATCTAGTCATTTAAAATGGGGGACACCTGTCTCAAGAGGGGGCATATGCTTCTGCAGTTGTACTACTTAAACAAAACACCGTACCTGTCCACGTGTAGTTCTGGGTGACACACTTTTTTGTATGTTGATATTCGTTTGGGACGCTCTCGATGTCAAACCACAGTCCAGAGTACTGCAAGAGAAGCTGTGTGTCTACATCAATGTTACACTATTTCCTTGCTATCAACATTAGGAATGTAGTCTTATTAGTAATTTCCTTTCTTCATTTCCAGTTACCCTTTCTAGTCTTGTATATCCATTGATAGTAAAAGTGGTAATGACACTACCAAAGACTACTGTAACGATTGACAGTAACTGCTGGATGCTTGGTTGTTCATAACTAAATATAAGAACAATATAGAATAGGCAACTTATACAGAACTGCTTCCGCTCCTGGTGACACAAATTTGGTCCCGCGTACGAGTTTGTACCAGAATGACGGAGTTGTTGCTCCTATTAATTTTGTCTCTGTCTGAATGATGTCTGGCACATTCACCTTTTTAGGCATTAAATCAATCAATCAATCTGTCTGATTTACT
>JACEEZ010023931.1:392500-397500 GCA_016584305.1 Chionoecetes opilio
GGGACTTTGCCCCCGACAGCACGCTCTAAACCACTAGACCACGCAAGGGGTGTAAGATGGGGGTGGTGCGGGTTTATTTTTCTGACGATGATGAGAAAGATTATTTTATGGTATGTAAAAAAAGAGAGAGAGAGAGAGAGAGAGAGAGAGAGAGAGAGAGAGAGAGAGAGTGTGTCTGGTATTTACTCAGATAAGGAATATCTTCTCCGGGAGATAAACAAATTTTTAGAAAACGTTTGCATGACCTTGTGATCAGCCAGACACCACCAGACAGACCCACGCACGCGGCGTCCAACGCAATGGTCTGCGAACCAAGCTGTGCGGAACCCTCAGCCCCCTCATCCCAGTCCTCTTTTCTGGAAACACACGCCCTTCCCACAGACACTGCCTCTCATTATTGGAGGGGTGTCTGGCAAGGCTGGAACCATGTATGCACTATGCAGCATTACCGCAGTGCTGCTGACAGACCTAGCGACCAGCAGGCATGGCATTTGCGGATTGCTATTCATATTCGTGCGCATAGAGTTCAGAGAAAAAAAGAGACACTAATAATACGATGATAAAATGGATGAGAAAAATAGATGAAAGTACAATAATGAAATGGAAGAGGATTAAAAATTAAATGGATAAAGAAATTGCCAAATGAATGAAAATGTAAATGTCTTACCTTCACGGGATCAAAGTCCTCCATTAGAGTGAGCTCAGCGCAACTTCCAAATTCCAGGAAACTAGGAGCGCCCCACAAGGCTTCAGTGAGGCCCACACAGAATACCGTGGCCACCACTACTGCGGCGTGGCAAAACAGCGCCATCTCTGACTTATGCCTTGAGAAGCACAAAAGATACTTAACAGTGCTATGTGTGTGTGTGTGTGTGTTTGTGTGTGTGTGTGTGTGTGTGTTTGTGTGTGTGTGCGCGTGTGTCAGAAAGAAGGGGCAAGTAGTCGAAAATGGACAAGGAGGAAGGGGATTGGTGCAACAGAGTGCAAGCAACGGAGACAAGGAGTGAGGAACGTCTTGTCCACAAGCCAGCGAACGAAACACTGTGATGCCTCGTGTCCGAGTTGTCTCCCTCCTCATGGATCAGCACTCCTCTTCACCTCCCTACCTCCCTTTTCTCCTCCCTTTATCACTTCTTAAATAATTATGTACATCTCCTTCCCTCCCCCTCTCCCTTCCTCTATGATTGATATAATATATATATATATATATATATATATATATATATATATATATATATATATATATATATATATATATATATATATATGATATATGAATATATATATATATATATATATATATATATATATATATATATAATATATATATATATATATATATATATATATATATATATATATATTCATATTCATATAAATATAAATATGCATACATATGTATAAATATACTAAAATCCGCCCCCCCCTCTCTCTCTCTCTCTCTCTTTATCTCTCGTGTTCCGTCTTTCTGTCATGCCCTCATCATTGCTCCACCTTATTGTCCTCCTCTACCACATCACTCACCTCACCACTACCACACACCTCATACCATTGCTACCACCGTCATCAGTGCATAGCAGTGCACCGTACATACGTATATATCAGCATATAGAGTATACATGCACTAGCATTGCACTACCATGCCCGCCATCACACACCAGATTCGTCAACGCCACACTGAAGGCATCACAGGTTGCCTGTGCCCCTTTTATGAATAACAGACAGTTGTGTAACAGTCACTTGAGGAGGTATAGAGTTCGCGGTGTGAGCATCGTGTGTCAGACAACGTAGAGCAGAGCAATTATCAGTTATCGGGTCGCTGCGTTTTCTTGGGGTTAATATGCATTGATCGAAAGAGAAAGAGGAATAAAACTTGAACCTCGATAAAAATGTCACTGTTGACAGCTTGACAAAAAAAATTTCTGTGTAGCCCTACCCTAATGATATCGATTTTCTTTTTTTGACATCACGAGGGAATAGCCAAAAACAAAAACAAAAGGAACAAAATGCTCGCTATCTGCCAGACTCTACAGAGTAGAGAGTTAAAATTTCAAGAAGAGGGTGGGTTAATTTAGCTCGGGGAGTGTCTTGACACTCTCTTCAAAAGCTGTAGGAAGGTGGGACAATATAAACAGGAATAGTGTTCCAGTGAAAAGTGAAAAGGATGAATGAATGAAAATACTGATTTTCTCTTGTATTAATAAGATGGATACAATACGTGTGAGAATAGAATGTAATAATAATAATAATAATAATAATAATAATAATAATAATAATAATAATTTTATTCTCGCCCGGAGGCATACAGACAAAAACAAAGTAACAAGAACAAGCCAAGGAGTTAACTTAAATACTAGAGCAAAAACAAAAATAAGAACATAGTAGAGGCACATTAGGGGACATAGTATCAAAGTACATAGGGTATATATACATGGACACCTGTGCTACCCCACATTCTGCATAAACAGCAGACCCAGCCACCGCTGTTGTATAGGTCCACATACATAGGCCGAGCTCTGCCTGACAGAGGTGATGATGGAGTTCGTATATAGAGAGCTCCACCCTACTCCTTAAGCTGAACACGGAGTGTCGACGGATCACATCCAGATTGTTCACCCCGTTCCTAGCGAAAGCCAAGGACGAGCTGCACCACCTGGGCAGCCCCAGAAGCCTCTTAAGGATGTCATTGTGACAGACCTTAAGGCGGTTCAGAGTGGCCACCTTCTACCGCGACCACAGCGAGTTGCAGTATATAGAGTAGCAGTGACTCCTGAATAACTCCATTTTCACCTCTCTGCTACAGTAGGATAATTTCCTCAGTAGAGTATTTCCCACGACAAGAAGCTTGGTGGTCTGCTTGATGATATCATCATCATCAGTCATGTCGTGGGATATAACATGGCCTAAGTATGCGAATCTATCCACAAAAGTAAGGGCAGACCCACCGAACCATGCTGTTTTGAGGTAATTCACCTGAGTGCGTGCCGGTGATACTACCATGCACTCTGTCTTAGTGGTGTTGTAGACAATTTCATGCTTGGCAGCATACACCTGACACACATTGATAAGGTCCTGCAACGCATCCGCAGTTGGTGCGAGCAGTACCATATCATCAGCATAGCTCAGTGAGCTGATGCACCCATCATGTATGTAGCAGCCGATAGTATCACGCAGGTTGCTTGAGTATCACGAAGGTTGGCACTGAAAACATCCGTGTACACATTGTACAGGTAGGGAGATAGAAATAGTAAGTAGTAAACGTAAGTTAGTATAGTAAGTAGGTATAGTAAGTAGTATAAATAGTAATAGAAAGCCTTGTGCAGCAAAGCAGCAGGAGGTGGGAGGCATACAGTTAGCAAGTTTAGAAGAGCACGATAAGAGAAGAGAAGAGTGAAAATGAAAATAACTGTAGAAGAAAACAATAGAAACTAGTGGGGGGGGGCACTCAGTAGAGCGCATACCTCCGCCCGAATATTTCATCAATTGGTTGCTATGGCAACAGTTGTGATTATATATATATATATATATATATATATATATATGCACTCAGTATGAGCGCATACCTCCGGCCGAATATTTCATCAATTGGTTGCCATGGCAACAGTTGTCAATAGATTTCATCCAAAATTAAATGAGTTCTTTCTTATACCAAATAGACTTGGCATATTGAGTTTGGTCCAAATCTATTGGTAACTTTTCGAGAAATCCTGTACACTAACAAACAGACAGACAGACAGACAGACAGACAGATCGGGGTGAAAACATAACCCCTCCAACTTCGTTGGCGGAGGTAACAACATGACGACGGTCATTTACAGACTGAAGGCAGTCATTCAGAGGAGGGGAGTTGATGAGACGAAAAGCTTTTGACTTTCCCCTGTTTATTAGAGCTGTATAAAAGAATCTCCAAAACATGAGACATAAAACTCAATTGGGCGGATAAGGCTCTGTACAAAGCGAGCAACTGTTAATATAGATATATTTTATGGGTTAGTGTGTGTGTGTGTGTGTGTGTATGTGTGTGTGTGTGTGTGTGTGTGTGTGTGTGTGTGTGTGTGTGTGTGTGTGTGTGTGTGTGTGTGTGTGTGTGTGTGTGTGTCTGTGTGCCCAGATAAACAAACAGATATATTGTTGTAAGGACATATGCATAAACCAGCTTGTCAGAACAGTACATGAGTGGGAAAAAATGTGCTTGCGTGGCTTATCGTATATTAAAATAGGGGGGGGGGCACTCAGTAGAGCGCATACCTCCGCCCGAATATTTCATCAAATATACGTATATATATATATATATATATATATATATTATATATATATATATATATATATATATATATATATATATATATATATATATATGCACTCAGTATGAGCGCTTACCTCCGGCCAAATATTTCATCAATTGGTTGCCATGACAACAGTTGTCAATAGATTTCATCCAAAATTAAATGAGTTCTTCCTTAAACCTAATAGACTTGGTATATACCGAGTTTGGTCCAAATCTATTTGTAACTTTTCGAGAAATCCTGTACACTAACAAACAGACAGACAGACAGACAGACAGACAGACAGATCGGGGTGAAAACATAACCCCTCCAACTTCGTTGGCGGAGGTAATGCGTGAGTGCAAGCTACAATGAGCGGGTATTCGTAGCACATTTTCAAAAAGTGTTGCTTGAGCGAGTGGGTTCCTGCGATCACCTCACCAGCACAGTGGCTGTTAGATCACTAACATCAAATGCAGGGACCAAATGGCCCATGATCTATGTGGGACATCTTGCCGCTGCGATAAGGTCCCGCCCCGATCACCGCCACCCTGACAGGCAGTTGTCCCTGCAGGCAGCACATTGTCCCACTCACTCACAAATCAGGTGTGCCTCTGCCACGCTTGCCGCTCCAGGGCCAAGCCGTGACACAGATACGACGCAGCGATGCAATGATAACGTAGAGGCTGGTCACCGGTATTGGTAATCAGTGCTTGATTAGTTAGATAGTGGCCA
>JACEEZ010023931.1:402500-435000 GCA_016584305.1 Chionoecetes opilio
CCCCGTGGCGGAATCCCATCATATACCACATTTTTGGAACCAGGTTGACCAGGGGAAGGTCATAAGCCCAGTTATGAGATGATCCGATCACTTTTTTTTTTTTTTTTTTTTAGCAGCCTATTAGCGATAATTGTGAAAAAAAAGTGGGTTGCGAGAATTGAGGAAGCCTTGATGTAGGGTGATGGGTAATGGGTGAGTGAATGGGTGGGGTAATAGGGTGTGGGGTGATGGGTGAGTGAATGGGTGGGGGGTGATGGGTGATGGGTGAGGGAATAGATGGGGGGTGATGGGTAATGGGTGAGTGAATGGGTGTGTGGTGATGGGTAATGGGTGAGTGAATGGGTGGGGGGTGATGGGTAATGGGTGAGTGAATGGGTGGGGGGTGATGGGTAATGGGTGAGTGAATGGGTTGGGGGTGATGTGAATGGGTTGGCGTTAATGCATACATTTCTACATCCATGATTTCAGGAAAGTTAGAAGGGGCTATCTGGAGAGTCTGTGTTTGGTGGGCCGAAGGCCCACCAAACACAGGTGGTGGGCCTTGGCCCACCAATAGCCCTCCGCAGGAGCTAGCCAAAAAGTCCGCCCGGAGGGCGGCTTTGCGGCTAGTAGACACTAATTTTCCCTGGCCAAAAAATGGTGGGTTTTTTTTATGGAGATTTGTTTCAGGAAACCCGTTAAAAGCATGTTTTTTTATTCCATCACTAAATCCTAAGGTTGCCGTTTCCATTGATAGCAATGTATCTCTATCAGAAAAAGCACTAAAACTTAGCCAGGAAAACCTTAGCTTAGCTTAGGTGGCAACCGCAACCGCACTTATGGAACGGCGGTTGCGGTTGTGAAGACTTCTAGAAATGCGGCGGTTGCGATTGTGAATTTTTGTGCGGTTGTAGTGCGGTTGCAGTTATTCGATCCAACACTAATTAATATATATATATATATATATATATATATATATATATATATATATATATATATATATATATATATATATATATATATATATATGCTAACCATTCGCTCACCCATTCACCTTTCCATCCACTTATCCAGTCTTGCACACACACACACACACATACACACACACACACACACACACACACAGTCACTTATTACATCATGCATTCCACTGCTGCTCAACTCTCCCTTCTACACAGCATTCTGCAGGTGCCAAGCGGAGAGAGGCCAAAGGGGGAAAGGAGAAGCCTGAGAAGGGCGAGCGTAGGTTGGAGGAGGAGTGGAAGGTAGAGTGAGTGGATGAAAGGAGAGAAGGCAAGTGATGGGAAGGAGAAGGAGGGGCTACGGGGCTGTGGCGAGACAGGTAACAAGCTTAGATGACACAAAGTAACTAAGAACTACTTTGAGATGACCCACAAGTTAGCTTCGCACACGCACTTTCGCCCGTTCCTCATTCATGTATTCTTTCTTCCATAATCTGCGGCATGCCTTAGTTTGCGTGGTAGAGAGTGTCAGTGTAATTGTTCCTCCCCCCCTCCCCCCATATATATGTATTTTGTGTTAGTGTGTGTGTGTGTGTGTGTGTGTCTGTGTGTGTGTGTGACTGTGTGTGTGTGTGACTGTGTGTGTGTCTGTGTGTGTATACTGTATGTGTGTGTGTCAGGTAATAATGGTTGGATACAGAGAGAGAGAGAGAGAGAGAGAGAGAGAGAGAGAGAGAGAGAGAGGGGGGGGGGGGGGGGGGTGCGTCAATATGGCGTCCACAAAATTGAGTTGTCATTTTCGGGGCGGCCAGCGGATTGCCTCCAGCGAGGCTTTTATACTCAGATATAATAATACTCCGATCCGGTTGGTCACTTTCATACTCCGATGAGATAAGTAAAGGGTGATTAAGTATAATATACTTAACCCCTTCACACCCAGATCTTTCCTTTGCTATATAAAATTGTGTGTTTTCAAGCCATATAATTACGAAAAATAACTGAATATACCAAAATAGTTAGTCGACAAGGATACTAAACAGGTCACATTTTTAAAATATTACTTATAGTCACTAAAAATTGTCGAATGGTACTCAAATTACAATATAAATTACGTTCTGGGATCAAAGGGTTGAGTGTTCTCTTGGCCATCTCCGTCACGGCCGCCCTGTCTCTGCCCTTGAACCTTTATCGTCCAAGTCTCTGCCTTTCTTAAGTTACACTGCGTGATCGACGTATCGCAAGGGACTGATCAACTCAATGGGTCGCCTATTGCTTCATCCTTAGTACTTCTGAGCACCTTTTTAGTGTGTGTGTGTGTGTGTGTATGTGTGTGTGTGTGTGTGTGTGTGTGTGTGTGTGTGTGTGTGTGTGTGTATTTCTTTTTGCATAGGCATGTCTCGTGGTGGCCAGCAAGTCAGACCCACCCAACAAATTAAAATGTTATGTGATGCGCATCAAGACTTCCTTTTCAATAATCTATAAGCACACAACTTCAGTATTTTGAGTGTTTAGTGCTTCAAGCCTGTATTGAACGAGCATGCAAGTATGTAGCAAAGACATATTTTGCTGCACTGATCGCATGGCATGACACTTTTTAGTATCATTTCGTGACTTTTCTGTACCGACTTTTCTCCATGTGTCATAATTTTCTGTATGCAATGAATCGTTTGTTAAAGTCCCATACAGTTTACTTTCTATTGAACAAAAAACATTGGGTATTTTGTCTTTTATTACCTCCTTTAACTCTAATAATTTGAATCCTAAACTATCTACATCAAAATTACAAAATGTTCATGCTGCTACCTATATATCTTATTACTGTTTGATCTCCATTTAATTACCTCGTTGAAGTACCCCTTTTTATAGCCCTATTTCCGTGTAGGCAAGATGTCTGTCTTCTGATCTGCTTTTCTTCTTTGCTTCTTCATATATTTCTTTGAAGAATTCCCTATCCTCTTTGTTTAGATATATTCTTATCCATATGTCCATGTTTTTATCATTTCAGGTTTTCAGCTCCACAGATTTCCCTTGGGAGATCTGTGGAGCTGTAAATCATAACCACAGATCTTCTGTTGGTTTGCCTGTGATGAAACTGTGATGTTTGCATTTATGGATTATGGTTTGTATTTGTAGTATTTGTGTTTGTTCCTGTCGATGTGTGCCTAGAAAATAATAGCTTGTGCAGTTGCTTGGAAGATGATTTAGCTTTTATTTACGTTTCCAAAAGATGCACACCAGTTTTTTTCCACTCTCTCTCTCTCTCTCTCTCTCTCTCTCTCTCTCTCTCTCTCTCTCTCTCTCTCTCTCTCTCTCTCTCTCTCTCTCTCTCTCTCCATACTTTACTGAGGTCATCCTCTCACATTGCCATTATTCTATTCCACTCTCATGTCTTTTCTGTCATTTCACTCAGGTGATCAAACCATCTCCTCCACTCGACAACCATTTCTCTCCCGCACAAAACATACCAACTCTACTCTGTAATTGAAAAATAAAGTATCATATTCGCTCCATTAACTGCTAATCAAATTAATAACAATGATCAGTATAATGGTACGTGTAACATGGATGTTGCAGTGAAGTCACGTATTGACTTAGAAGTCGCATATGGATAAGTTTTCTTTATTCCTGCCCTTGAATACTCAACTTTCTGCTAGTAAATTTAAGGAAAAATCTCAGAAGCTCTACATAAGGGACTGCACATGTTTCTTCGTTCAAATGTTAAATCCCTGTTCAATGTAAATTAATATATATAGATAAAGTATGGGGTAAGGAGGCGGGCGGGAACCATTTCTTCTCTGCCTGTATAGAATAAAGGAAGGGAAATTCTGGTTTTTTTCTTCTATGAAAACCGTACATACAACTCATATTCCATGCATGCAGCAATTAGATAACTAAAAATCATGTGATATATGGAAGAAACAAGGCGATAAAACCATTTTTCGCTGACAATTTGCGCGCGAGAAAACCAATGTTTTGGGCATGGAGGAATTATATATTATAGCTCCATGGTTTTGGGTGTACTAGGCTGGCTCCGCCCACCGGTTAAGCTCCGCCCCCTTGCTTCACTGGGGACTTAGGAGTGAACAGAAAAGGTGTGAGGGCCTCTCCTTATATAATACCTTTTTGGGCCCCTCCTTATATAAACCTTCATGTATAACCAACTTTTGAATATCAAGATCAAGATCAAGTATGATCCTTGTTATTTAGGATTCTCTCTATGTATGATTCTTGCTATTAATAATTTGTACCATATATAATCCTGGGTAGCTATGAGCCTCACCCTGTATCCGTGCTCTATACTATAATCCTTGCCATCTGTGATCCTTACAGACAAACCCAAAACAAACATGGCGACAATCATCAGAAGGCTATCTCATAAAGTGACGGTATCTGCCCGCCATGTTCAGTGCATGAGAACAGTCAAGACCCATGCTAATCAGGGAAGCCTCAGGGAAGGCCGCAGCACCTACCTGTGTGGTGTGGCCGCGGCGACATCCGTGTACCTGGGCTGGAGGTGGCTGCAAGGGAGTGCCGTAGTGGAGGCGGCCAATCCTGCGCGTCGTCCTGTAAGTCGATTATATTTTATCATACACGGTGTTGTTATTTGTTGGACGAAGTTCACGTATGTGGATGTGAAGATGTTTGATTGACGTTTATCATGATAATGCAAGGTCTTAAAGGTGTGGTTTGGCCGGTGGTGTACCTAGGGCACTAGGTGGACAGGTGTTGACCCTGTATATTACCCTATATATACTCTGGAGCAGCGTTTGTAATTATGGAGGAGAGTTTCACGGGTTAATATGGAGGAGAGTTTCACGTACGCTACAGACCTTACTACTCACGAATTCAAATTTTTTTTTGGCTCAGTATACTGTACACTACTACTCTACTTGCGCTCAATAAAATAAAAAAAAAAATTTTGAGGTTAAGGTTAGGTTAGGTTTCTTTAAAACCTGTAAGGTTAGGTTAGGTTGGGTTGGGTTAGGTTGGGTTAGGTTAGGTTAGGTTAAAACATAATGGTAATTATGGAGGAGAGTTTCACGTTCGTTTTCAGAGACACCAACTACTTTTTCTTGGCCTACAATAGGTGCTTGTTCTAATGGTGCTAGTTTTATTTTGCGCAAAAAAAAAAAAAAAAAAAAAAAAAAAAAAAACTAACCTAACCTTATGTTTTAATGAAACCTAACCCAACCCAACCCAACCCAACCTTACAGGTTTTCCTAACCTAACCTTAATCACAAAATATACATTTTTTGTTTTTGTTTTTTTTGGTTTGCGGAAAATAAAACTAGCACCATTAGAACAAGCACCTATTGTGGGCCAAGAAAAAGTAGTTGGTGTCTCTGAAAACGAACGTGAAACTCTCCTCCATATTAACCACTTAAAGTTCATAAGGAAAACAATATATATATTTTTTCTTCTCATAACTGGTTTCAGCAATAAATAAGTTACGTTATTCTTAAGTTTATTCACCGCAAAAAAAAAAAAAATACATAACTGAAATCAAACTATTTGTTCAAGAGACCTCATACGGAGATTTTTCATTCACACAAAAAAATCAACCCAATCTGTAAACACGAAAAAATAAACTTAAATAACAAAAACAAACAGAAAGCTTAAAAAAAGCTTAATAAAAAGCTTTGTTTATAAACAAAAAGAAAACAGGTAATAACTAATACAATAACTTAATCGTGTATTGATAATGTTGAAAAGGCATAAGATAAATGAAGGCAAAATGTCATATGAACAAATATATGGGTCAAGGAAATTTTATTTTTGAAGCCATTTTAGAAAATGAAATTTGCTTCTCTAATGTGAAACCTGTGGTTGTCTTTTGGTACACAGATACTTAATTCGTCACGTACAGCTACTGTCCACTGACCACTAAAGGCGGTTTCACACTGGCGCCGTATAGACGTCGCTAAATATATTCCCTATGATTATTATACTTTCAAATGATATAACAGGTTGAAGACTTTTAGTATAAAACCCAAGAATTTTCCAAGAATATGCCGTACGTGTATAGTAAAATCAGGGCTTGAAAACGAAACAATTTCTCAAACGGTTGGTTCCGATCAGAAACAGTATTATTAACGTTTCGTTTTTCGTTCCTCCTCCAAACATAACGTTCCTGAACCGGTTAGAACGAAATAACGAAATGAAAAACGGTTAGAACGTTATTCTCAAACCATGTAATGAATATGCTATTAGCCCTAATAGATAATAATGCCTATACATGACTACATTTTTATAGATGGTAATAAAGCCATACATTTCATGGTGCATAGTATCCAACAAAATCAACCCCTTAGATGTCGTAATAACTATATTATTATACGACTTAAATAAGGCAACACATTTGCATATACAATACAGGAAGCGTAGTGTAGGAGTATGCAATCTCAGTCGTCATATAGACTTGAATTACTAAATATTTATTAATATTATATGTGGTAAAACTATATTAATTCGTAATATCACCAACCCACTAATTAAATAAACCTAATCAATGAGGTCAATGACTACATGTGGTACTCCAAGGACTCGAACTTAGGACACTCACACCGAAATTCGGCGCACCAAACATTAGGCTATGAACACAGTTAAACATTTAAGCACATACTCATGATATATAATCCCTTTTTGAATACTGGATATCAATCTAAGCATATTCTTAAACCAAACTGCAGTATAATAAATAGTTTAACGATTGCACGATTGGAAGGTGTAATAAAATAAGGGAACGTAATGCATATCACGAAGACATAAATTCATAATTATATAAGGTAAAAAATAGTTATTCTTCACAAATTAAATGAAAAGTGGTGCATATGATACTATTTGAAACATAACCACATCGTCAATTGCCAAGTGAACAAATACAGTAGACTTAATTAATGTATGTATGTAATACAGATGCATTTACTTAAATAATTTGGCTATTGGAAGTGAAAATGGATTAGTGACCAAATATGGGATGGAACAAAAAAATAACGTTATTAACCGGTTACAGGGATTTCAAAATAGCGTTTTTGCTCAGGAACAGTAAATACGATAACGTTTTCGTTTCTGTTTTTGTTCCGAGCATAATTTCGTTCATTTCCGTTTTCGTTTTCGTTCCCTTAAACCGTTTCCAAGCCCTGAGTAAAATTAATAATATGAAATTAAACACAAAAATGAAAAAAAAATGCATTTACATATGATTAGCCTATTTGCAGACACCTACTCATTAGCCTACTGTAGACAGACATTGTTCTTCTCTTAAGTCTATCAATAGTGGTGTTCCTCAGAGTTCTGTCCTATCACCCACTCTTTCTATTATTCATTAATGATCTTCTAGGTCTAACTCAAAGCCCTATCCACTCCTACGCGGATGATTCTACCCTGCATTTTTCAACATCGTTTATTAGACGTCCAACTCAACAGGAACTAAGTGATTCACGGAGAGATGCCACCGAACACCTAACTTCTGATCTTTCTATAATTTCTGATTGGGGCAAAGCAAACCTTGTTTTGTTCAATGCCTCAAAAACCCAATTTCTTCACCTATCTACTCGACAAAATCTACCAGATAACTATCCCCTCTTCTTCAATGACATTCAATTATCTCCTTCTACTACAATGAACATTCTTGGACTGTTCTTTACTAAAAATCTTAACTGGAAATCTCACATATCTTCTCTTGCTAAAACAGCTCCTAAGAAGTTAGGTGTCCTGTAGTATCTGCGTCCATTTTTTTTCTCCCTCCCAGTTGCTTGCTCTGTACAGGGGCCTTATCTGCCCATGTATGGAGTATGTCTCACATGTTTGGGGGGGAATCCACTCATACAGCTCTCCTAAACAGGGTTGAGTCATAAGCTTTTTGTCTCATCAACTCCCCTCTTCTGACTGATTGTCTTCAATATTTAAATCACCGCCGCAATGTTGCTTCTCTTGCAATCTTCTACCGTTATTTTCATGCTCAATGTTCTTTTGAACTTGCTAACTGCATGCCTACCCCCCTCCCGCGGCCTCGCTGCACAAGACTTTCTACTCATTCTCATCCCTATTCTGTCCATCATCCAAAAAAAGCAAGAGTTAATCAGTATCTTTACTCTTTCATCCCTTTCATTGGTAAACTCTGGAACTGTCTTCCTGTTTCTATTTTTACACCTTCCTACGACTTAAATCTTTTCAAGAGAAGAGTAACAAAACACCCGAACCAAATTGGCCCACCCCCCTTTCTTTATTATCTTACTGTTTTCTTTTTAGGGACTGGCAATTAAGCGGACTTTGTGTTACTACTTTTTTGTGTGCCCTTGGCCAGTCCTTTGTGATGAAAAAAAAAAAAAAAAAAAAAAAAAAAATCAGTTTCTCGCGGAACTCCTAGCGACCTCTCGCGAAACCCTAGGGTTCCGGGGAACCCCGGTTGAGAAACGCTGCTCTAGATGGTGCGTTCAGTAGGGCAATACGTACGGTACGTATTGCGAATTCACCGTACATTTTGCAATACGTATTGCTCTCTCGCACACCGACTCGAGGAGTTGGTTTGCCGCTGGGTTGCCAGCTGGCGCCACAATAAGGTATGTAAACAAAGGCCAAAAAAAGCCTTTCCTCTTCTCTCTCCTCTTCTTGCCTCCTTAGTATTTCATTTCCTACTGCTATAACTTGTGCTGCATCAAATACAGGGTCATCAACAAGTTATTCTGCAAGAATAAGGATAGCCACAACGAAAATTTTTGACAGCTGCTAACTTGGTAGCAATATGTTTTGTCAATCGTTCAGTAGGGAAGAGACGATACGTATAGCGCGGGAGAACCCTACTGAACGCAGCCTAGGTGTCTGGACGATTCGAGCGAATACTCTATTTCGAACTTAGTTTTCCTGAACAGTTTTGATGTGTATTGAATGAATCTGGCACTCGTTTTTGTCGGAAATAAATTTTTGTTTACATGTGTAAACATGTAATCCCCGCCCCGCCCCGCAAACCTTACTCCGCTCCTCACTGCCGTAGTATTGATGGAAACTTTGTTTAGAAACAATGTTTCCCAACTGTTTCCAAAGGTTGGAACCAATGTTTTCTAAATGTTTCCTGTCCAGACTTCAGTAACTGTTGTTCTCAGAATGTCTGTGAGTGAGGAGGGTGCTGCAGCTGCCTCGGCGTTTGAAAAAGCATAAGAAAATAAGAGAAATAAGATAAGTGAAGCCAGAAATACCCAGTTTTTACCTATTTATCATGCATATATTGTCTTTGTCAATGGGTAATATCATGCAATACAGCCCCACACCCTTTCTTACCCCTTAAATAGCCTTGAATATTGCACGGGGAGGTGTAAATTGAGGTAGAAATATAAGAATAAGGATAAATAGCCAACATGGCTGCCGTGTGACGTCATCAAGAGGACTTGTATGACACGATCTCTTCATCTTGATCTTGATATCCAACTCGAGACTACAACTTTTCCCTTCATAATCAAATACATCAAATAATGAATAAATCAACACGGATAAAGTAAAATAATGATAAATAGGACACTATAAGCCTAAAACAACAATGAAATAACGAAGAATTAATGAAATATCGTGTTTTGAAAGATGGCCTAAAAAGCTTCAAATTCACCACAACAAAAATTGACTTTTTGACGAAGCCCGTATAATTCGTGAAAAAATATGAGCTAATAGTATATGATGTGTGTATCTTATAAACTGTAACAGATCCTCGTTTAGTGTTGAAACCAAGGAGCAAAATATGTTTTGCTTTATCGATAATTTGACCCCTTAAACATCTGAGTCAGATGTATTCCTTTAGTAAACACGTGAAAAACACGTCCCATAAACACAAAACAAACACACTGCGCCTGTAGGCACAGCTAATCACACACAAATGCTTTAAAGTGTAAACAAAAATCCCCTAAGACAAAGAAACAACATACAGCCACCAGGCGCGTGATTAATACATAAAACGATGCGGAAATATTGAAATATATTAAAACACTAAAATCCCCCTATATTTAGTGTAAAAAAAGAATTTTCAACAAAATATCGGTAAAATGTACTAACGTTATCAGGCGATTGAGTCATATTTCTTTTACGAAGGCCTTAAACTCAGAGACTTTTTATGGAAAATAAAAAAATAAATGGGGTAATCAATAAGGCTATGCAATCCTATATCGGTGCACGAATAAAAAAGTTATTATTCGTTTTAAAATGCGTAATTGGCACCTCGTAACTTGGCGGCGAGGCCAGCATTCCTCAGAGCCAATCAGATGCCTGGCATCTCTCCCTACATCTCTCAGCCAATCAGCGTTCAGGAACCAACTGGGCCGCCATGTTTGTTGTTTACCCAAGATATATAGACTTATTTAATGGGAAATAAGGTGAGATTTATCCTTAAATACCTTATTTATGGCATATTAGTGACAATAGGAGTATTGTTATTGATAAATATAGGGTGGACTATAATACATTGCCGCCATATTAGCCTTTCAGCGTAATATTCTCCATGAAATATATGACATCATAGTTTCGGTAAATGGAATATTTTGATGTGTTTTCGCTAAGTGTCTCCCTCTGAATACTACAGAGACGTACCGAGGGTATACCTTGATGCGCTGATCCTAGGTTCGAGTCCCGCGTGCCCAAGATTAGCTTCTATGGACCACTGTGGCCCGCGCCGTACCCGTGGCCGCGGCAGTACGGGGCTGACGCCGTTATAGTGGACGAGAACTGGGCGTTCGCTCTTTAGGTCAGACACACACTGGGGGGCTAACACCTCACTCTTAGCCTCTCTCGCTTTACCACATATACCACACCTGTCACTACGGTGTCTGTCTCTTTATATACACCTGCACGCATACGCAACACACACACACACACACAATATGGTCCTCCGCTCGAATCGTCTTCCGCTCGAAAAGTAATTCGCTCGAAAGGTCGTGTATTCATACTCTAGCATTTTATGATTATCTACATGTCTTAATACTCCTTGAGGGGGATCCGAGGGAAATATTGAGTTAATGCTAGTGTAATGCGAGAAAGTACCTAGACGACCGCTGACCAAGCGGATGTATCAGTTTGGGGTTAATATTCTGCAGGAGTTGGCGGGCTCCACAGACCTTGCAGCTTACTTTTTCTCTATTATTTTCGGCGGAGTATATTGTGCAATAGTTATTCACTTCCGGAAACCAAAGATATGACACTAGGTTAGGTTAAGTTTAGGTTTGGTTAGGTTAGATTTAGGTTATGTTAAGGTTTGGTTTAGGCTATGTTGGCCTCAGGACAGGTTTGGGTTAGGTTTTGGTATTATTTCAGATGAACTTCGAATTCACTTTGGTGGACGAAACTATTTTTTTCTGGTGAATTTTGATGTGTTATGAATGAATCTGCTAACCATTTTTTTTTTAAGGTAAAGGTTAGGTTAGATATAGGTTAGGTATAGTATAGGTTAGGTTAGGTTTGGTATAGGAAAAGGTTAGGTATATGTTCGGTTAGGTTCAATGTTGTTGTTTTTTTGCAAAAAAAAAAAAAAAAAAAAGATTTGCAACAGAACCGGTTAGCAGATTCATTCAAAACACATCAAAACTCACCAGAAAAAAATAGTTTCGTTCACCAAAGAAAGTTCGGTGTTCATCTGGAGATTTACCTAGGTTTTGTTGAGTTATTTAAAAAAAACTTGGACAACCTGATAACTCGGACAGCCTCAACCTCCATATAGATAGAGTTAGAGCGGTTCGACTGTATATTGTTGTCTCAAAGAAACTGCTGTTGGCCGGCCATAATGGGCGGGGGGTGGCAGCCAAACTTACCCTGGTCGTCACTCACTCATGGCCACCCGCTACCCCGCTACCCAGTGTAAGGACACAGAGGTGATCTGAGGGTGTTGTGAGGCGCTGACTTTTCCCAGTAAATTGGGATTATTTTTCATCAGAAAAAACTTTATATCGGAAATATGAATTTTGTGACATGATATAAACTGAAATACTAGTTGCATTTTTGCTATACATATTACAGAAAAGAAAAATGTTCACTTGAAAGGCATTATATTTTGTCCAGGCTTTATTTCTTGAGTCATTATCATCATCATCAGGTTGTACATAATTTTGCTTCTCATTTACCATGACCATTCCACACAGCTGTGCATGAGTCAACTAACTCTACGCCAGCAATGCATAGAAGTTCATCATGAATTTTCTTAGCCTGCAAGTCTATAAATCTTTTCCTACCTATCTCTTGTGTTGTGTTGATGATATCCCTCACTATTGGATTCACACTGAGCTTGCTGCAGTCTGTATGACACTAATTTGTAGCTGAAGGGGAGTCACCGGGCAGGTTATGGTAGAAATGCAGGCGTGAATATTTTATTTTTTATTTTACCAAAAGAGTAGTAAGTTTTAGCAGTTTGTGTTTTTGTAGTTAGTTGAACCTCATTAGTGTTGAGTGTTGAGTTCATGACTGCAGGGGCACCAATAGACCTGCTAAACATACATTACCTACATTAGGATTAAATTTTTTATAATGAAATTGATATCTCTTACTTGTAGTATCCAACACCCCTATGAATGCCTGCTGCTTCACAATTGTTGTTAGATTGATGAGGCGTCGCTGCGTGGTCTGAAGCTAAACCATCGGGAGCGCCGGTTTATCAAGTTCTCCTCCGTGGAGCACCAGGGTCAGCTGTACATGACGCCACAGGACTTCATAGAGTCAGTGACGGATTCAGAACCTCGCCGTGAGTCACCTGCCACCATGGATTGATGTATATAGACCATGGGCTACGGGAACCCCTTTTCTTTATACCTGCCACCATTTTTTCAGTTACTTTGATGTCTTAAGCTTCAAGAAAAGCTTTGTTAGTCAAGCGATTTCTGATTGCTTGTACCCATAATTAGATATTAAAGATGGCTGCAGGCGGACGGGGGGAACTGAATACAACGCTATTATTTCAGCCAACAAGACAAACAAATTAAATTGATATTTTGGGGTTTCAAGATCATTTAACATTATTAGTAAACAACAATAGGCACTGAAACTACCAAGCTTAGATCACAGTCTTAGATCTTACTACCAATCTGTGGAACATCACCTCTTCTCTAGACATAATCTTTTCCTCACGGAAACCCAGGTGTCTGTGAGCACTGACAGCAGTCCATTCTCTATTTCCTCTCACTGTCTCTATTCTCATTTTCAATGCACAGCTGACTGTTGCATATATGTACCCAACATCACTTGATTTCTGACTGATATTCACTTGAATAGTGAAAGGAAGTAGACTTGAATTTATATACTTATGTTTCTTTTTTATTCATTAACTTCTCATTTATATATTCTGCTGTAATTGACACAATATTGAAAATCAGATAAATAGTCATTTAAGTTTTGTTAGGGTGATTAAACATTTTACAAAAATTGATATCCTGAATCATGGCACTTAGACTGATGCATTATGCAATGTGGCACCTTTGTTTTTGAGGCAATGGATGTGTGATTTTTGTCATGAGGTTAACACGTGATTTAGAATTGTGGTGAAAGAGAAAATCAGCATTCCTGTTTTGTTAGGCAAACTTGTATATCACTTTGCATTCTCAGAAGAAAAAGGTTCAGTGAGTGAATCTGTCATTGGGTTCCATTCCCACAGCTCGTCTAAAGAGGAGGCTGCTGATTGAAAAGGATCTGGAACAGTTTACACAGGAGACACCAGCACTCGCTAAGGGTTCTCCAAACATGTTCCGAACGATATTTGACAAGGGTAAGTGATGAGGCACTAAGCTCAGGACAGTCATACAGGGTAGCCATTAACCCCTTGAGACCCAGAACGTAATTTCCATTGTAATTTGGGTACAACTAGACAATTTTTTGTGAATATAAGTAATATTTTATAGATATGACCTGTTTAGTATCCTTGTCCACTAGCTAATTTAGTATACTCAGTTACTTTTCGTAATTTTATGGCTAACAACATACACATTTTTATAGCCAAGGAAAGATCTGGGCGTGAAGGGGTTAATGTGCATGTAATTTTGTTGAAGCTTGATATGTAATAGTAATCAATTTTTTCTTCTTTTCAGGTATCATTTCCTACACGAATATTTGTTCTTGCTGTCAATCCTCACAAGTAAGTATACATCCATCATTATCAATATTCACCCAGCTTTTTGATAGGGAGGTTGGATAATTGAATGATGTTATATATTAGTTCCTGAGATGTGGGTCTGAAGAATATGATTTGTTTCATATCACCAATATGTCATGAAAGGTGATTCAGATTGATGAGGTTAGAGGACTAGGAACTTTTCTTATGAAGCAAGAAAGTCATTGTATTCAATTTCTTAAGCTGTTATTTCCATAGGATGCTGAATTACTTGCTGTCTCACATGTGCTAGAAAAGGTAGATTCTATGAAAAGATTTATAACATGATACATATGAGGCACTTGGTTGTACTATACTGAGCTGTGGATCAAAGATAAAAAAGAAAAACAAAACCACGTGTTCAAAGTTTTGATACTTTTCAAGATGCCATGTCTTATTAACTAACGTAAATTACGGCGTACAAGTCGACCCCAAGATTATTAGCTCAAGATTACGGGTTAGGCCTATACTTGCTGTATAAGTTGGCCCCAAAAATACGGTAGGCTACTGGTAGGCCAAAGCTTGAATGTGGATAGGCTACGGTACGGTATACGGTAACCTGTCGCAAAAACACATAACATAAACACCCACCGAAATTGGCAAAAAAGCTTAGGACGTTATTACCGTCCTAAGTTTTTTTGCGTCCTAAGTTTTTTGCGCCGACTGTATATGTTGGAAGCTAAAAAAAACATCTTAACTTTACTGATTCATATGAAACTGACCACTGTATCAACAGAGTAACTTAGACAAGGTCACACTCCTCAGAGCCTCAGACCGGTTTCCGCATCGCCTTCAACATGTTCGACACGGACGGGAACCAAAGAGTGGACAAGGAGGAGTTTCTTGTGGTATGTCTGGAGGGGTTGGGGAACATCAGCTGAGCCTCAAAGCAAGGGAAGAATATTACAGTAGAGATTGATAGCATAACTTAATTTCATGTCCCGTATACTGTCTAGAGCAGTGTGATGCTTAAGGTAATAATTGATAGAGAATAGGAAAGGATGAATGTTTTTGTTGAGAATCCTATAATATGGCCAATTCAGCTTCCAGGACCAGGAACAGTAAATTGTTTTTTTGCTATAAAGCTTTAGTTCATGACATTAACATGTATTAAGGTACATTAAGATATATAAAAAAAATTGAAGGTTGCATTGACAGATCATTTGTTCATTGTGTTCTTTTGACATCCTGAATGGAGGCAGGTCAAGGGGAATACTGTTACATGTTATCTTTAGGTAACAGCAAGGTAGCAAGTACTCTACAACCTAAAAATGCAGTTTGCTATAAGGAAGTATTTAAAAAGCGAGATCTTTTATTCAGCTCCTTTTAGAATGTTATACCTGGAGTATGACACGAGGGAGTATATGGATAATCTATTGATTTTTATTATGGAGGTTAGGATACATTTTCAAGTAGTTTAGGAATGCATGATAGTGTATGAAAGGCTGTTTTTTCCCCTTGAGTTGTCAGCACATTAATCCTTTAGATTGTATGATTTTCAAGTTTGACAATCAGCATTCTGTGTAACAGTTAATGGACCATGATCACTGCCGGTGTTTTCCGGGCCTATGCCTCTTGGGTGTCTGATACAGCCCAGGGTGAAAATCCTGACCTGGAGGAGGTCAAGAATCTGCAGTCAACGAGGCAGGTCGTAAGTCAGCTGCTGGTGGGCCGATCTGTAGTCAACGTTCGTGTGGGGGTAATATACATAGACCGTACTGTAGTGTGTGTCGCCCAGCTGGCGCCTTGCTCAATTTTGCGCCTGCTACTCAGTCTGTCTGGATGTCCTGATGTGCCGTGTGCCAAGTGCCAAGATGCAGCTTAACACGGGCTGCAGTCTTTGTGTGTTTTATAGTTTCCTCTCCATCAAGCATACTCTCTCCCTTGCTAAAATTGCATTGTATCCTCCTCTCTCTACTATTGTTATTTTGGGAATTCTGTTATTTAGTTACTGGGGTTCACTTTTGCAAAGTAGTCCATACATCATAGCATAAATGTGGCAGGGACTAGCTACATGAGTGCTAACTTGCTAACACATGGTAGAGAGAGGAAAAGTGCTACTTTCTGCATTTATTGTCTACTAATTTTAAATTGGCATAATATACACTTAAATGTCACTCTCTTACACTTACACTCACACTCACACTCAAAGTAATATCATCATTGTAATGAAAAAACAAATGGATATTTGTGCAGAGTAGATTTATGTTTTTGTGCGCAAATGCAAGCAGTTCCATTATAACAAGTGTGCAGTCATATGAATTTTTTGTTGTCTATTTATTTGTAGAGTGCAATATCCAAATAAGAGAGGGGTAATAACAGGCTGTATAGGAAGTTAGTGATTCAGTGAACAAGACCTTCAATAGTAGTACTTGTCGGCCCATGTGAAGTCATTTGACGTATCCTTAACCACTACTTAAATTCATGAGAAACAGCAGATTATTTAAACTGCAACCTTCTTGAAAGCTTCACTATGATGCTGCACTTTTTAATGTCAGTGTAGGCTATATCTAGTACAGCACTGCCTTACAGTATACAGTTCAAGGAATGTATTTGTTTCTTTCATGTACTCCTAAGAGGTCATTTATCCAGTGCACTATCATCAGTGCCCTGAATCTATTTATTTTCATCGCCTCTGTGGTGTAGTGGTTAGGGCACCTAGCTACGAATCTGCGGGCTCTGGTTCAAATTGTGTCAGGATAGTTGGCAGCAACCCACCCAACTGTTCATCCTTCCTTTCGGGGTTGGTCGATAAATGGGTACCTGGGGAAACCTGGGGAAGGTAACTGTGGTAACCCGGATGTCAGACTAGCCCTGTGTCCCGGGGTAGCGGGTTCCTACCCACCACATGCTCAAACCCTAATGTGATGGAGATGAGCACCGAGGCCACGCGCAGTATAGCGTATGCCCCATCTTTACCTTGACCTTTCCTTTATCTTTAGTATTACACTCACATGTTAGCAGAGTGGAATCCTCATTTCTTTTTAATGATTCATCTTATTGTAAAAGTCACGTCTCAGATGAGAATGCTGATTCATGTGTGGTTTTAGATGCAGCATTTGAATTAAAATAAGGTAATGGCCATCAGATAGACAATGAAGGATTAGGAAATTGTTGCAGAATTATGAAATGATTGAGGTAGTTCATTGAACATGAATATCTTTGTCCAGGAATGAAAAAAGCCCTTCATACACGAACACTCTTTAGCCGCTGATTGTGTGGCCTGCACTTCTGACTGCTACTCTCAGACTTGAAGAACTAGCCTTTATGAATAACTTTCACCTCTAATATTACATTCATCTTAAAATATTAAGTTTTATATAAAATGTATTGTCATTAGTCCAGAAATATGTATATGCTTTTGATTTTTCTTACTTGTAAATACCTGATTAATGTGAAGTAAGATAGTTTGAAGAGTACCCTAGAATGATTTAAGAGCCAAAAGCAATGTAAAATGATGTAGAATGAGCAAATAATGGAGAAGATAAATGAACTTAGTATATCAGTTCTATCTTTTTTAAATATGGGAGCATGGAATGGGAGATACGAGAGAGAGGCCCACAAGGAAGGAAAGTAGTAGAATCTTTTGATGAGAGAAAGGACAGTGACTAAGGAAGTAAAGAAGGCACTCGGGGATATCATAGTAGTTCCGACAGCATAATTTCAAGGGAAGGGCGGTGTTGTGGGTATGTGACATCACCACTTGCCAATTTTGAAGGGTTAGACCAGAGTGTCTCGTGCTCAGACCCCGCATATCTCACGTAGACGTCAAAGTTTATGTCACTTGTGTCTTTCAAAAGATCAGCTCTTAAGTCTGCGCCTTACAAGGGATTACTGTAATTTGTAAATGGCTAGTATTGGGAGCGATTGAATGCATTTCTTCATAATCAAGAATTGTGTTATTGCAATACTGTGATTATGTGGTACTAGAAGATGGGAAAGTGGGAGGGATGTAGTTTCCAAGATTAAAATGCTTTGATTAGTGCAAAAAGAGACTTATCATGGCCATTTCTTGAGGAATTTCCAAGGGACAGGCATCAGAGGAGAGTGAAAGTGTGTTTCTCTACTAGTTGATGTGCATCAGCTAGGACAGTTAGTACCACTGGGAAGATAATCTTGAATAAGTAGGTTTCATTTTTTTTCATTATAAAAATACAATCTTGTCTTTGAAAAATAGCAAAAGCTCGAATTCCAGAATAATTTTCCACATATATTTATAGGTTTTAATTCCTGTGATTTTTTGTACCTCAAGACAGAGCTACTGGTATTATCTGCAAAAGTAAGAGCTAAATTTTTCCAAGACATGATTTTTTTCCTTTTTTTAGCTCAAGTTCTGCCTCAGAGCTTAGATGAGACTGATTGTGCGAGTAAATGATGCAGATCATTTTGTTTGCTACTCTTATTTTAGCTTTATAGATTTTTTTTACCAAAAAATCTGAAATGGGGTAAATAACATTTGTCATTATTGTATAAATTATTTTGCATGTTCTATGCTGAAACTATGATAGGCTATAGTACAATTTTTTACTTGAGATTTTGAAGAGTTAGATGTATTAGATGCGTGTTGTAGGATGCACATACAGTAAAACCTTCATAAGTCGTAACTATAGGGGCTCCAGTCCTCTCCAACTTATGGAATATTACCACTTATCTGAAATCTCTGCCAACACTCCCTCTCCCATTAAAAAAAAATACACAAAATAATCCACACACACTAGTTTTTAATGTCGCAGATGAGTCTTGTCAGCAGAGGAAGGCTTCGTATATACACTGTTTCAACCACTACTCTAAATCACTCGCTGGTGGATTTGGGGGGGCACCGTGGCCATTTCCCCCCTTCCCGTCATAGGAAAGGCTCAGGGCAAAAAATGAAAGGTGAATGAATCGTCCCGCCCATCTGTCCCCCTCTCCAAAGAGTTGCGCGCCAATGTCTTGTTGACTTGTGACATCATTATGTGATCTTTATCTTGATAGATCTTGATGGGTCCAGTGATGACGTAAGGCATAACTTACCACCTGGTTTTGTTTTCTTCGTGAATATTATATGAATATGCGGAATGAATGTGGTGTCTATACGCAGTATATTTCCATGCAACTATACGCATCTTTTTCCACCAGAAGAATCTTTTGCACTGTGTAGGTGTATGCACTTTTACAGTGCAGGCATATATATGCATTAATGGTTACTTCAGGTCATCTGGCCACTTGGCCGTGGCCCCTCCTCCCCCAATGCTTTTCCGAAAATACACCAGTTAAATTACTTTCGCTAGTGAAAGTCTGGGCAAAAATTAGGAAAAAGCGGGAGAAATCTGGAGGCAGAGCTCTACTGTACTGGATTTGATATCAAACTCAGCACAAACCATCACATGTAGGCCCTTTCATCAATCCTGCCAAGGAGTCGCAACTTCTCTTGTAGGCTTCGAGTCAAGTTTCATGCCCTTCCTACTCTTAGAAGCCTTGGGTGCAGGAACAGACATAGTGCAGCTGGATACCAAGTCACGCAAACACCTAAAAAAAACTTTAGAAAAATTCAAAATAAAGATTGAAATTTGAAATGATTTTGTGTATGAATATTTGCTAGCCATTGCGACTTATCTGTAATCCCGACTTAACAAATTCTGACTAAAATGGAGATTTTACTGTACCTGTTCTCTGTTTTGTATAAAGTGATTATGTTCTTTGACACTTTTTACCACCATACAGTATTTTCCTTGCATATTTGGAGTTTTTGGTAGCTTTGTCACCTCACCTCCTTCAGTAGCTGTTTCAGTCAGGTAGTTATGGTTCATGTATCATGTATGCACAAGAAGCTTTGGGTTTGTATTTTGTTTGATAGGAATTGAATTGTTCATTTACCTTTGAAGCACAATCATTTTATATATCATGCCAATGGCTTTCCCCCAAACAAAAGGGGTAGCACCGTAGCACATAAGAAAAGCAGGCATGTTTTACTACTATTTTCATAGACAAAGACATTACTGGGGGAAGGGAGTACAACCCAACACCCTTGTTCCTTTAGTCGCCTTCTACGACACACAGACAATACAGAGATGCACTCTACGTCCCTAGTCTCGGGATAGAGTTAACCATTCAAGGTGATTGCTTCACAGAGTAATAGATCAGGTTCACGGTTTTGTTGAAACTGTATCGTATATTCTGCCCGTGTTTCAAATCAAATTTTGTTTGATTGAAAGAAAAAAAATTGAAGGAAATATAGCACTTTTTTTTTTTTTAAGGAAACTTGTAGAAACTAGAAATGAAGTGTACATGGTAGCTCACTAATGTAGACCATTTTCTTGAAGTAAATACTAATAACTTTAACTGAATGTGAAGATGCAAGTACGTATTTAGAAACAGCAATTGAAGAATTGTTTTGTTTGTGTTTAGTATTTGTAAAACTAACCTTACAATGTAAATAGGTGCACATGTTTCACACGTGCTCTGTCTTCACCAAAATGTAAGCATTTGGAACATACAGAAGAAGATTAATGCATTGTTGAATGGACACTTAGTACCTTATTCACACCAGAATATTTGTGTTAGAAGTAATGCATGAAGGCTGAAAAAATGTTTGCATTACATATTAAAACAAAAAGTAAAGCTGTGACTGTATTCAGTATCTGGTACTTACATGATTTGGTTTAAGGATTTTTTGTGTGCAATTAACATGTAGTTATGAGTTTGAATATTCACTTTGCAAAGGGATTGTCACGGCAGGGATGAATTATTAGTTAAAGGCTTTAGCATATTTCATGTTAGCTTATAGGTAAAATCATGGTACATATTTCTAAATGTGTTCATGAAATATTTGTGAAAATTTGTTGCCAGAATATTTTTATCAATAGTCGTTCGTGATTTGAAGTTTATACTGAGGCATTAACCCCTTGAGGCCCAGAACGTAATTTTCATTGTAATTTGGGTAACATTAGATGATTTTTAGTGAATATAAGCAATATTTTAATAGATATGACCTGTTAAGTATCCTTGTCCACTACCTAATTTGGTATATTCAGTCACTTTTAGAAATTTCGTGGCTAACAACAGACGATTTTATATAGCAAAGGAAAGATCTGGGCGTGAAGGGGTTAATGAGGACTATTTAAACATCTTGAAGTAGTTATGTGAGGCAATGATTTTCAACATGGGTGTGTTAAGGCAGGTGCTGGCGCTGTTGTTGCTGCTGCAGTGTATGCACCACTTAATTGCTTACCAAATGTGTGGCGTGTGTGGGTGAGCTGATTAACAGATGATACAACAACAAGATTCAGTTGTTGCTTTTTAGATAATGCATCATACATATTTTCATTTCATCCTCAATTAGCATATAAAGTAATACAGTGTGAAATATTCAGATTCATAAAAGCCAGATAGACCAGAATCAATGTATGTTTAGATTTTAATGCATTGGTGATTGATTGACTATTAGATTCAGGATGGGATTCATTAACATCCAACCAAGCTTTAAGATGAAGATTGAACTTTATTATTTATAGTCAAAGAAAACATATGATCTATTATTTTGTTTCAGCTTGAGAAGATCTTCAGCACTGCTCGGAGAGACCGGCTGAATCGGGCCTTGGAGGGGGCAATGAAGGCCAATAATGCAGGTACTGAGGGGAGATTAATTCATCCTTTTCATATTTGTAGTCACTAAGATATACATTTTACAATGATTGGGGGTGTTTTGTGGTGTGGGGCCTTTTTTCACTTTTTTTTTCTCTAGTAGAGCACATACGATGGCTGTAGGTCACCACAAACTTTACCTGGCAACTTAAGGAGAAAGTGTTGGGATCACAGCATGCAAGGACAGGACGCAGCTATCCCTTCGTGGAGGCTCTCATGAGGTGTCAGAGATAGATAGATAGATTTATCAGAAAGAAATATTGTCTTGTGCATAAAAACAATGGTAATATGTAAAAGGAGAGGTGTGCTGGAGTAGAGAATATGAGTCATAGTGTGTTATACGGTATACCCAGAGCTGGGCAGTATTTGAATACATTTGTATTTAAATACATTTGTGTATTTATAAATGTATTTATAAATACATTGGTTGTCATGTATTTAAATACAGTACTTAAATACTTTTATGAGTATTTAAATACATTATATTTAAATACTCATAATATAAAAATGTAAATACTTTTTTATCAGTTAATTTGCCCATAAAACTGCCCAACTATCTGGCAACCCTGATGTTACAGTGAACCAGTGTTTCCACTTTCAAGGAAATTTCCTTATTTTAAGGAAATTTAGGCCTGAAAAGGAAATTTCTAAGGAAATCCTAAGGTAATCCATTTTTTTCGGACATGTTAAAATTTGTGTGTATTTAATTAAAATGTATTTACAAATGTATTTAAATACAATTGATGTATTTAGTATTTAGTATTTAAATACATTCGTAAAATGTATTTAGTATTTAGTATTTAAATACATTTCTCCCTTGTATTTAGTATTTAGTATTTAGATACATTCAATGTATTTAGTGCCCAGCTCTGGTTATACCACTGATACCTAAGGGTTAAGTGCTGATGTCATCCTAATAAAGTGCTGATGCAGGTGCTGATGATGAGGAGGTAGTGCTGGAGGATGAACTACAGAAAAGTCATGTTGTGGACACCACCCTCCTTCTTCACTTCTTTGGCCGCAAAGGGAAAGAGGATCTCAAATTTGAAGAGTTTAAAATGTGAGTTCCTTCTTGTTTTATGAAATGTATTATTTGTTCTGCTTGGTAAACATTTTTACAGTACAGATAAGAAATTTGGCTATGAATACGTGGAAAGACAAGAGCAATTACCAACCAAGGAAGAATAGACAAGACTTGTGGAGGGAAGAAAAATGAGAAAACCGAGGATGATGTGGGAAGGAGAGGGATGAAAGAACCATAAGCTTAATGCCATTGTTAGACAGCAATGGAGGAAAAACAGCATTTAAGTTAACATGTAGCTTTAGGATGTTCTCTAAGTTAAAAAACAGCATTAAGTTAACATATAGCTTTAGGATGTTCTCTAAGTTAAAAAAACAGCATTTAAGTTAACATAGCTTTAGGATGTTCTCTAAAAGTTAAAAAACTGCATTTAAGTTAACATATAGCTTTAGGATGTTCTCTAAGTTAAAAAACAGCATTTAAGTTAACATGTAGCTTTAGGATGTTCTCTAAAAGTTAAAAAACAGCATTTAAGTTAACATATAGCTTTAGGATGTTCTCTAAGTTAAAAAACAGCATTTAAGTTAACATATAGCTTTAGGATGTTCTCTAAGTTAAAAAAAAACAGCATTTAAGTTAACATATAGCTTTAGGATGTTCTCTAAAAGTTAAAAAACAGCATTTAAGTTAACATATAGCTTTAGGATGTTCTCTAAGTTAAAAAACAGCATTTAAGTTAACATGTAGGCTTTGATGTTCTAAAAAAGAACGATAATGAATATATTGATATGATGACTGTCCTTTCAGGTTCATGGAAAACCTTCAGACTGAGGTTTTAGAGATTGAATTTAATGAGTTTTCGAAGGGTCTTCCAGCAATAACTGAACTGGACTTTGCTAAGATCTTGCTGCGCTACACCTACCTCCAGTCTGACCAGTGAGTGAAGCTTTCTCTTGTCTGTTGTACTAAATGTGTACTATAATCTATTTTTCCTTAATCCCTTGAGGCCCAGAACGTAATTTCCATTGTAATTTGGGTGCTATTAGACATTTTGGGTGAATATAAGCACTATTTTATAGATATGACCTGTTTAGTATCCTTGTCCACTAACTAATTTGGTATATTATGTGACATTTCTTAATTTTATGGCTCGACAACACATTTTTTTTATAGCAAAGGAAAGATCTGGGCGTGAAGGGGTTAATATTCTGACATTCAATATAAGGTATAAAAAAAATACTTTAGGTTTAGTGTTTCTCTAAAATGATTTATAGTTCCTGTGGGTTGCTGTGTCCTATATTCAGACTGCTGATATATATTTTTTTCCCACTGATCATTACCCTGCATATCTTATTCACCTTTATACTTGTTTCATGTTTAGTTTCCTTTTTTTTATGATGTTTGCTGTTTTATTTGTGAGTTGGTGTGTTTGTATTTGCCAGTTTGTATATTCACAGGATTAAGTCAAGCTCATTATATTTTATTTATCTTTTAATACCAATTGTCATATTTCCCTCACTTTTTAAATTGTTCTATACTGCTTACAAACACCACTTCCTCTGATAGTGTATTCTATTGATCTATTTCTGTATTTTGGAAACTGTTCTTTTGCATACCCTGTCACCACCTCTCATTGGATGTGTCTTGTGGTGTCTTCAGGACTTTGAGTCATCTTGTTGAAATAAGTCCTTTACATTTTTTTTTCTTTGCTACAGATTCGTACACTACATATATTCATATCTCTACTTTTCCATCTTTCCTCAAGCCTTGTTAATTGTGACTCCTCTGATTTTTCCTCATAGTTTAAACCTCTGAGACTTTGTAACCAACTTCTTGCTGCTCTTCGTACTTTCACAAGCTTCATTGTGTCTCTCCAAATATGTGTACGTGTGCATTCATGCATGATTGTGGGTGAAACATTGTTGATTTCTTTTACCCACAGCTTTCTGATTATTAAAATGATTTATTGCGATTCAGGCCTTCAAAAAGGATTTACAGGTGATTGTAGTTCGAGACATCCTGCTGTACACACACACCCCTGATGCACTCTAGTTGATGACCACATAGCCTTTATGCCTCATGTTGATGGGCTAAGCATTCCAGTTGGAATCCTCTTAATTGCCTTATGACAGTATGTACTTGTACTGTTTAGTAACATTTATGTATGTATGTATATACTCGTACTGTACCATGGTCATACTTGTATCATCACAGTTCCAGAAATTATGTATACTAATTAGGGCATTAGCCCTTTGAGCCTGTGGTGGGTGAAGACCCGTTACCCCGGGACACAGGGCTAGTGTAACACCCGGGTTACCACAGTTACCTTCCCCAGGTTACCCCAGGTACCCATTTATCAACCCCGAAAGGAAGGAAGAACAGCTGGGTAGGCTGGTCACCGACTTGCCCTGGCCCGGATTCGAACCAGGGCCCGCAGATTCGTAGCCAGGCATGCTAGCCACTGCACCACGGAGGTGACAAGTGGATTTTATAGTGGCGCCTGCGATTAGAGGCTCATACCGCCCTCCTGTGTCCTCCGATGCACTCGTCGTCGAAGGTAGAGTTAATGGGCAGCATGTGGGTATTCTTAGGCCACTCGACGATTGCTGAAAGATTTTGGCACCTGGCGGGATTCAAACTTGGTACACCGAGCTTGCCACTTCCAGACGCTAACCACTCTGCCACCGCCTCCTCAAATGTGGTCTCCATATCTATTTTTTATCAAGTCTTTCCTTAATTTGATGTACAGTAAACTTTATGCCGCTATCACTTCAAGTCCATCCAGACATCTATACAGGGAGGTCCCGTTATACGAGAATTCGGTATACGAGAATCCGATGATACGAGATGTGTAAATTAGGGTCTATTTTCAATATACGAGATCGAAAATCCAATGATAGGACATTCAAACTGGGGTGAGTAAAATTATCAAGTTCAAAATGCGCGCCTACCACTCCGGGGCTAGACAAAGGGGGATTTGGTTGACTCCAGTGAGGTCACCCCTAGCAAGCCGTGACCTGAAGGGTAATTAAGCATATGGCGCGGCCTGACATTTAGGGGTAATTAGCAGGTGTGCAGCCCCAACCTTGGGACCGCAGTCAGGTCACCCCTAGCAAGGCGTGACCTGAAGGGTAATTAACCATATGGCGCGGCCTGACCTTTAGGGGTAATTAACCAGGTGTGCGACCCCAACCTTGGGACCGCTACACTACCTTCTCTTGTCCTCTACGTTACTCTGTCTGCGTCCTCTACATTACAACGTCTTTTTTGCTTGTTATGCATGTTTTATGTTTAATTAATGTGCAGTTATATTATTTTGTGTGCTGTTTTCTCTTTCAGAATGCTTTTTCTACAGAATAGGTAGTACAGTGTGGGTAATATAGACGCTGTGTGATTGTTGTATTTGCTATAGTTTATTTTAGCTTGAAAAACATGTCTTTTTTTTTTTTAATTGATGGGGTCCTGGAACCAAACCTATATTTTACCATTAGTTATGTGTTTCGTTATACGAGATTTCGCTTTACGAGTATGCCAGGTGGAACCTAACTGCTCGTATCTTCGGGACCTCCCTGTATTCTAATGAAGAAGAAACTACTTTTTTGTTATTCAAACTTCATTTTCTTAAGTTTTCCTTGTGACCTCAAATATCCATCCTCTTTTTCTCTTCATAACAGCAGGTCTTTTCTGTCAACTTTTTCAAAGTAATTTATCAGTTTATATACAGTAACTAAATCTCCCTCTTCGTTTTTCAATAGTTGCCAATTTCATTTCCTCTATAGTCTTTACATGTAGGTTAGATCTTTCAATTCAGGCACATGTTAGTTGCTATCCTATTAATTCTTTTCTTCAATTTCTTAATATTCTTTATTTTATGGGGGGACCACACAGTTTCAGCATACTCTAGTTTTGGTCTTGGCATCGTGGTGATTATTTACTTAATCAATAATCATATCTTCATCCATGAAGTGAAAAGCTATCCTTATGTTTATCATTCTATATGTTTCATTAAATACTTTATCTATCTATCTATATGCTTCTCTGGTGATAGATCATCCTGAAACTATTCCCCAAGTCTCTTTTTTCCGTATTAATACATAATTGCTCAGTTTGTTTGTGGAATTAGGTCTCTCCACCGTTCCCCATTTCCAATACTTGATATTTAATTGCATTAAATTCGAATTCTTTTGCAATCTTGTGTGTGTTGTGATATGAAATTTGAAAATGCATATACTTACTCATGAGGTTAATTCCCATTAACAAGGGAAAAAGAATTAGGCTTATTTATCTGTAAGACATATGGTGCCCTCAGTTCACCCTCTACAGGTTATTGATGTGGTTGTCTGTGATTTGGTACCATGTATTGTACACAGCACTTAGTTTTAGAGGCACCGTTGGTACCCTTTGAAAACTGTAAACCTTGAAAACTGGTGAGCTTTTGTGTTGGCTGTGTAAATATTTCCACTTAGAGTGTAGTATTTGATACTACACAAGTAGTATCAGAAACACTAAAAATTAATGTGCCAGTGCGCGAATACAAAATGTGTATTATTCAGATAACACTGAATTGATTAGTTTTTTAGTGGGATATTTCCTACTTTTATTAATTGTAGTTTATATTTTGCATGGTGTTTTATTGGCACCCCAGATTTTCGTCAAGTATTTGTTTAGCCCATGAAATTAATGATAACTTGCAATATAGATACTTAATTAAACTTTGTAAAGTAATAATTTAGATAGACATGAGCAACAATAAGAATGTGTTTATTCTTTCTAACTTTATTCTAACAGAGTTTTGTGTTACTAGGTATGAGATGTACTTGGAGAGGCTTCTGGACCGCATCCCAGAGGGCAAAGGAATCACCTTCTCAGAATTCAAATCATTCTGTCAGTTTCTCAACACGCTGGATGATTTTGCCATTGCCATGAAGATGTACACCCTAGCTGACCAGCCCATCTCCCAAGGTGCATTACTAACACTCAGGCTTTATAAGGATATAGATGATGATCATGTTAGAACAAGTGGTATTAAACCCTTCAAGCCCGGATCAAGTCCTTTGCTATATAAAATCATCTGTTCTTAGCTATAAAATTACGAAAACTAACGTAATATACCAAATGAGCTAGTGGACAAGGATACTAAACACATACCAAATGAGCTAGTGGACAAGGATACTAAACACATACCAAATGAGCTAGTGGACAAGGATACTAAACACATATCTATAAAATATTGCTTATATTCATTAAAATCGTCTAATGGTACCTAAATTACAATGGAAATTACGTTCTGGGCCTCAAGGGGTTAACTTAGTTTTGTTTTACCTTGCTGGTATCACGGTGACAATGAAATGTTTGGTAAAAACTGAATAAAATCAAGTAGTGTTTTATTGGTCATGATATTACACATCTCAAAAAAGTTTTATCCAGGAATAAATTTTTTGTGATATTGATACTATGTAGAAATTTACAGCTGTTTTTTTCCTTCTAATTATGATGCATGTTAATATCGATTTTTACGCATCAGTTTCTACATGTTTCTTCATCATAGTCACTTACACATTTAAAAAGAGGCACCACTACAGATTTTACATGGTACTAATAATGTTTTCAAACTATGTATTTGTCTTTTTCCTATAGAGGTCATAACGTATTGTTCTCATCACAAACCTCTTTTCTACATTGTGTAAGTATATATATTTCCAGAGGAGTTCCACCGAGCAGTCAAGATCTGCACCGGTGCAGAGCTGAGTCCCCACATTGTTGACACAGTATTCAAGATCTTTGATGATGACGGGGATGGCCAGCTGAGTTACAAGGAGTTTATCGCCATCATGAGGGACCGACTGCACAGAGGTTTCAAGGTCAGTTCTGCAATGCAAATGGTTTGAAATGAGTGGAAGCTGTAGCACATCTTGCTTGTGGAAACCATCCAACATTTCAGCTGTCATGTAGGAGTCCTAATCTTGTGGTAAACAGAGAAAACCGATCATTTTTCAAGCTGAAAAAAGTAAACTCTTTAAATAATTTATAATTCTTAAAATTGCATAGAATTTTTATACTTTATGTATGTAAGAAATAATCATATCGTGTGGAGTCAATGTGCATGTCACAATTTTAGTCAGGAAAACATTTTGCATCTGGATAATTATTGAAACTGGTTACCTTCAGCCCACTATTTTTATGATTACAGGTCACATTTGTCATTCATCTCTGTCAGAATGATTTTTAAATCATTACTATACACAGCTTTCCTAATTAACTAATAGAAATGACACTAATGTGCAGTGTGATTATTATATATGAATGTTTTTTCTTCACTGTAATAACTAATTTCAGTCAAATGTTTGAGTTCTTACTAATATAATGATTTCTGTTTGTACTCTTAAGTCCCACCTATCAAGAGTGGAGCTTTTTTTTATATTTTGCATTAACACTTGGCTTTTATTATTATGCAGCAAACCTCGCGTAGTGAAGGGTGGGATGCCTTCAAGCAGTGTGTCAAGAGTGAGATGAAGGCTGTGGTGTGAGGACCTGATGGGATGATCCGAGGTGCAGTTTGTGTTTGTATGCTATATGTACTTAATAGTGATGTGACATCCCCACCACCCACTACACTGTAGTCTATACTACTCTGTGGAGCAGTCAGCCTGGGCTAGCCAGTCTGAAGACATGGGTTACAAAGTGGGTGTCTCCATATACCCTGTATGTATGTCATGGAGGCGACTAAAAGGGGGAAAAAACCCAGGTCATCTGCTTTTTGCTAAAACAGGCAATCTTTTTGTTATATGCCATCCTATTTGTTTGAGAGAATGCCAGTTGTAGAAAGAATATCTTGTATACAATTTGGCCTTCCCCCAATTGAGTGGGGTGGCACATTAAAACACTGATTTCAGATTTTTGTTTCCATGGGGAATGGCCACTACCAGGGAGAGGATCCCAACTAGAGTAGCCTCCCACAACACCTAGGGAATAAAGGGAAACACACTCTACACCCCATACCTCAGGGCTTGTAGTATGGTTAACCACCTAGGCTGACTGCACCACAGTAAAATATATATATAATCTATATCTCTATATAATGTTTACATCAGCATGAATTTAGCCTAAACCCCTGCATCCCACGGACAATACTGTGCTGGCCCGGGCTCCGGGGGTTAAGGTGTCATGCATGTTAAGGTGAATCTCAGCGATTCATTGCCCCCTAGGAACATCACATCAACTCACTCATAAACATGTTTTTCACACTCATGGATGCTTAGACACCTGTGACTCAGCCTCCTTGATTCTATCTCTAGGGGTAGAATCAAGGGCAGGGAGTCCATGGAAAGTAAGTTAATACTAAATTACAGGACTGTTAAAAAATAATCAGAGCATCTGTAATACTATTGTCTAGCTTTACAGAACATAACATTGATAAAAAAAATTAGTAAGAAAGATTATTTTTATTACCTTCTAATTTATATTACTCTTCCCACTCATCAGCAACATCAACCCTCTGTGGGATGGGCAGGCTTCAAGGCGTGTGTCAAGGATGACATGAGGGTCACACAGCAGCAGGATCAGCAGCCCGCCCTCACTTAGGCCCTCCACACACACTTGTTACAGAGCACTGCAATGACTTATTGTTTATAGAGTGCAGTTTTCAGAACATGAAGTATAATGCACAAATTTATTATATATATATATAAATTTTATGCACACGAAGTATTTCATCTTTGAAATGGATGGAGAATGAAGACACAAATTAAAATATTTCTTTGTTAAGGTACCATTGAAAAAAGCTTAATCTGATTGCTAAGCAGAGTAAGAAAGGATTAAAAGATCAGCTATAGACGCTAGGTCCGTCCATCATCTGATGTTCTAAATGACTACTTACTGAAAATGAAGATATCCTATTCCTTGGTGCAATAAAAGTGCTTTAAAACATGTACAGTCTGTTCTTGATTTACGTGTGTTTACATTATCCGCAATTGGAATAACATGTATATAACTAATGAAATCACTAATGGAAAAATTATATTCAAATTATGCAAAATTCACACTATGCACTCTCATGGAACCTAACCTCGCTTAAAAAATGAACAGACTGTATATTCAATATTAAGATTAAGAGCTTATTAAAATTCACTGTTTGATAAAGCTGGAAATTAAAGAAACTGATCAAACTGCACAAAATTTGCTTTTATTCATACTCTGTAGTAAAAAGGCTCCCTGAACGGCATCACTGAATACAGGGGAACTTTAGGAAGCTCATTTCCTTCTGCTCAAACTAGACTGCTCTAGAATTTTTTTTTATCCCATGCTGCATATTATTAACCCCTTCACGCCCAGATCTTTCCTTTGCTTTATAAAATTATTTGTTGTCAAGCCATAAAATTAAGAAAAGTCACAATATATCAAATTAGATAGTCGACAAGGATGCTAAACAGGTCATATCTATAAAACATTGCTTATATTCACTAAAAATCGTCTAATGGTAGCCAAATTACAATGGAAATTACGTTGTGGGTCTCAAGGGGTTAATACTACATAATGCTTTTGTGGTGATTAGCTAAAAGGAAGCCTCATGCCTAATTGTCTTCTCCTATGAATGTCTGGTTTTCTTACTTTGTACTAAAGAATATTCAGGCAAGAGTTATATAGATTGTTGATGATTTGTTGAAGGAATGAAGAAGATGAATTACAATAAGCTCGTTACAATAATGAAAATAATGCATTCATGTAATGTTAAGTTTTTCTAGTCAAAGAATTATATGTACAGAGTTCATCACAGATCTTACTTACCTCTCATGTATTGAATCTGATTGACATTTTACATTTATTGTTTAGAGATAATATGTTGTTATTTATATGATTGTTGGGGGGGAGGAAGGGGAGGAATGTTTAGGTCGCCTGACAAGAGGAGGCCGAAGGATGCATTGAGGAAGGGGTGTGGGGTTCCTCGATCCCCACATCCCTTCCTCAACACATCCTTCGGCCTCCTCTTGTCAGGCGACCTAAACGTTCTTCCCCTTCCTCCCCCCCGAAACCTTCCACCATCTCTCCCTCCTCCTCAGTTTCTCACAACCCACTTTTTACGTCTCCTCCTTCTAAGAAACCCTGTGCCTCCCAGGTAACTGCAATTATATATATTAACATAAATGAAATTTGAAGTTCAATATAATTTGGTTTTCGTTGTATGACACAAAACTAAACTGTTTGTTTTGAGCCTCATGTATTTAAATGAAAATTGGAATCATGATTAATATAAACTGAAAGCATATTTAAGCTTCTTATTTGCCCTTACAACTTCTTTTTATTGTTTAGGCACTCAACTTAAGTGTGCTCGGTGGCATCTCTCCGTGAATCACTTAGTTCCTGTTGAGTTGGACGTCTAATAAACGACGTTGAAAAATGCAGGGTAGAATCATCCGCGTAGGAGTGGATAGGGCTTTGAGTTAGACCTAGAAGATCATTAATGAATAATAGAAAGAGAGTGGGTGATAGGACAGAACCCTGAGGAACACCACTATTGATAGACTTAGGAGAAGAACAATGTCCATCTACAGTAGCTGCAATAGAACGGTTTGAAAGGAAACTTAGGATGAAGGTGCAGAGAGAAGGATAGTAACCGAATGAGGGTAGTTTGGAACTTTTGATGCCAGGCATTCCACATTGCCCGCAAGTCAATGACTCCATGGATGCCAGCTGGCGTATAGAGGTTAATAGGAATATGTGACTTCCTTAAAAAAAATGTATGGAGGTAGCAAATACTCTAAATGGGCAATGAGTAGAATCTCAATTTACACATATGAAGTTTTGTCATAATAA
>JACEEZ010023931.1:440000-447500 GCA_016584305.1 Chionoecetes opilio
TTTAATACATTTTCAACGGAGCCAAATTTGTTGAGGAACCTGATGGGCATCACACGATACCTCTCCTTCCCCTCTGCACTACGGTACACCAGTGTCAGGCCCGGGGGATGAGTGCGCACACCTAGCTTTAGGGGCTCCATCACCACCAGTTAGAGATGCATGTTCTGAAACTATATAATTGTTTATATTTACTAAACATAATGGAAGACGAAAAATTAAAGATGGCAGTCTACTTCCACAAGTATGCTGCAAATACTGAGGTACAGAATGCAACAGGAGGCATCACATCGATATGGCTCCTTGATCTTGGGATATTGTTAGTATTCTTCTCTGTTAGGGGATCCTAAGGCAATACCAGGTTTACTCATAACTAAGCTAATTAAATAATTAATAATTTTTTCATTCCTGTGAGTGTTTTGAGGCCTCATTAATTTTTGTTGTGCAAATTAATAATAACCATAATATGACCATGACAATTTTGACCCCAATAGTGAAGGCTATGAAGATCAAGGAAAATGTTGTAAAAAGTTAATAAATTAAGAAAAATAGGTGAATAGAACTTATGCTAACCTAAAAAAGTGAAATAATGAAAAATATGTGTAAACATATTATAAACAACCTATAACCTAACCAAAACTAATCTAACCTAACCTCACATACCTCAATAAGTTAGAATATTCATTGCACAGAAAATGAAATATACGCACAGGCATGCACTATATGATGCCACAAATAAATCCCCTTGGTAAGGTAAGATTACCCGCTAAATTAACAGCAATGAAAATAATAAATACCCCCCCCAAAAAAAGTAAAACAGCAGTTTAGTACAATACTCCCTATTGACCCATAGTACTCTCCTGACATAACTGGGGGGGCTCCCCACAGACCCCCCCGCTAGTTAAATAACTTAACAATTGATTAAGTTACCTAACTCACTGGGGGTGTTTCGCCCCCCCCAAACACACCTTTTGTTATTTTTCATTTCAAATGGGTGTTGTAGGGGTTAGAAATGCTGCAAATGGTCAGTTCTACAAGTTGAGAACGAGGTAGTATTCCAGATTGACACCAAATTAACTTTTTTTTTTTTTTTTTAATAAAAAGTTATTTTAATCACCAAATCCTAGGGTCGCCATGGTAGTTTCCGTTGATAATAATGTACCTCCATCAGAAAAAGCACCAAAACTTGGACATGAAATAATAGTCAGTGTCTCAGAAACCAGGGAAGTGACGAAATTGTACGAATACAAGTGTGCCCCGTCCCGCCCCGCATTCACGAGCCCGCCCGCCAGCCGCCAAGTGGTCTACTCTGTCCCGCCCTGCCGGGAGGATTATCGGGACATAACCTAACCTCCTAACGGGAGGGGGGGGGGGGCACCGTGGGTGTCCCCCTCGACACCCGGCGGGATTATTAACCTAACCGAACCTTAACCTAACCTCCTAAAGGGATGGGGGGCCTCTGGACGGGGAGAGTGTCTGTATGCGCTATTAGACAACTATATAATTTATTTAATATGTATACGTATATGTTTTAAAGGTTACGCGGAAGTGGATTAATAATGCACAGTATATTGAACAAAAATTAATATAGAAAACGTAAGTGGCAACGGCGGTAGCGACCGCGCAGTTCTCGTCCATTATAACCAAATCTGAAAACACAAACTCTGGTGAACTCTCGTGGGTTCTACTGCAGTTTGATACAATACAAGGCATGTAGTTATAACCGTCCTCTACTTGTAGATCTGACCTTTTGCAGTATTTGTAACCCCTACATCAGCCATTGGAAGGAAATGAATAATAACATAAGGAAGGTCTTAAGGAGCGCAGCCCCCCCCGTTAGATTATAATTTAACCTACCAGATCCACACACATCCACTGAATCCACCGTACAGCGGACAGGGTATCGTGTTTAAAGCGATCCGGCGTCGCGTTCCCAACTTCCCACTCCCAGCAGTCTGTCTGTGTTATTATTGTTGTTGTTTTAGGGCTGCGAGGATCCCTTGGGGAACACTATGAGCCCTGGTGATGTCCTATGATGCTATCACAGGCGCTGTAGTTGACCTGTCTTCCTCAGGAAGGCACAGGTGAGGCGGATGACGGCGTGTTGCCGTGAGGGGGGGGACGCCAGCCGCCGCCAGCAGGGTGGGCAGGTCAAAGGTGGTGATGTTCAGGGCGAGGAGTTGAGACTGTAGCACTACACGGTGGGAGTGGAAGCGCGGACACTGCAGCAGAAAGAGTTCAATAGTCTCAGAGACGTTCCTGCACCAGGGGCAGTGAGGGTCAGGGGACAGACGGAGACGGTGTAGGTGAACAGCGAGTGTCGTGTGCCCCAGGCGGAGGCGGGTGATGGTAACATCCAGGATGCGGGACTTTTGTCTTATCCACGGCTGAGGGGAAGAGTAACTGCGGTATTGGCCCATGGAGGTGATGCGGAGGGCATCACCGAGCCTGATATCCCAGGTGGAGCGGCAGACCCGGGAGATGAGGCGTGTGGCCTGAACAATGCTGCCGCCAGAATACCTGCAGAGTGCCGAGATGGGAGGCCTGGAAGGTGCAGGGTAAACTTGGAGGTGTCCATCCAGGGTGGGAGGGGAGAGTGTGGGCTGGTGGGTTGTGGTCAAGGATAGTATATACTATTTGGTTGTGGTGGTGGTGGTGGTAGGCCGAAGACGGTGAGAGCCTGTAGGGCTCACCAGCAGTGGTTGTCTGGCACCCGGAGACCAAACAGGCGTGTGATGGTCCACACCAGAGTTGGTGTAGAGAGTAGCAAGGGGGTGAGCCGGGGGCAAGCACAAGAGGCGGTGGTAATGGTGGCACAGAACCTCCCTTCTGTGGGCGGACAGGGGGAGGATGCCATTCTCAGCATGCAGGGAGATAACAGTGGAGGATTTCATGGCTCCCATGGAAATCCGAAGGGCAGCATTCTGGAGGGGATCCAGCCTGGTGAGGATAGTCCGTGAAGCTGACCCATAGATGCTGCTGCCGTGCATGATTTTGGGCCGGATGGTGGCAAGGTAGTACTGGAGGAGAAGATCTCGGGTGGCACCCTAACGGACACCAGCAATCCGTTTCATCACGTCCAAGCGCTTGCTGCAGGAAGTGCGGAGATACTCCACGTGCCTGGCCCAGGAGAGGCGAGGACCGTTCAGCCGCAGCCCCAGGAAGGTGTGCGTCCTGGACCGGTATTACCAAAGAGATCATAGTTAAGAACGTTTATCATAGCTGGACAAAATGGCCCATTTTAGTCACAACTGGCTGGCGGATATCATAAATTGTGGGGGGACTATCACAAACCGCGCGGGAGGCTAAGAGTGGGTTCACCGAGTTCTAGCGCGACTATGATAACGGCCCCGCGACTATGACAAACTTTCCAGCTGTCTACAGGGCCGAGACACAATAACAGCCTCAGTGAAGGAATATTCGCCCACATAGGGATGTGTTGAGTGAGCTGAGTGATGCACAGCTGATTAGGAAATACCGAGTAGACCGTGTGAGGGCTAAGAGTGGGTTCACCGAGTTCTAGCGCGACTATGATAACGGCCCCGCGACTATGATAAACTTTCTTGCTGTCAACAGGGCCGAGACACAATAACAGCCTCTGTGAAGGAATATTCGCCCACATAGGGATGTGTTGAGTGAGTTGAGTGATGCACAGCTGATTAGGAAATACCGAGTAGACCGTGTGAGGGCATATTGTTCCTCACCATGGCGCAACTGTCCCGTGTTTACACAGGTACTGCTCAACGGTACATCTATATGCCTTATTTTCGGGAATGAATTACTACATTACTCTCTGTGTCACTGCCCTAAACATGTTATAAACATAAGGGAAGAAGTATCAATCCATAAAACGTGGTCAAAGGATGAATTTACTGATTATATAACCATTTTAAAGAAACAATGACGCTATATTTAGCAGACGCCTATGATAAAAAATTGTGCTAGATTCCAAACTTATGATAAATGGCGTATGATAAAAATGTATGATATTCAAGAGTAATGATACATTTCTGTCATAGCTATGATTAAGTTTTGGTAATACCGGTCCTGTGGTGGCGTTAATACTTACATTTCTACATCCATGATTTCAAGAAAGTTAAAAGGGGCTATCTGGAGAGTCTGTGTCATTTTGTGCTTTCATCTGTTTCATATTATGGCTATAAATGAACAAATTACAAAAATATCACCAGAGTGGTGACCAACACAAAGGTCGCCAATTAGTGTTTATGTTCTGAGTGTCCTCCCGCCGTCGTCGTCACGCGAAGAAAAAAAACGCGTAGCGAAATTTGAAACCGTATATATACTTGCAGATACAAAACATAAAACAACGCTGAAACAGGTCATGATAGAAACTACTGTGTTTCATCTTCAGTGGCACATACTAATCAGTAGTGATGCTATAATTCGTAATATTTGGCGGCTGGCGACATTTTTGCAGCTGGCAACTAAAGAGTTATCTACGGTAATCTTTCTTGTAAATCTCCATCCATGTTGTCGGAGGACGCCTGCGAATGATTTTGCTGATAACAAGTCTTAGTTAGTAAGTTTTTGCCTCCGCGCATGCGCAAGAAGAAGAAAAAGAAGAAGAGGGAATTCACATATGATAACAAAGGAGGAATACAAAGGAAACACAAACAGCAACAGACCGATAGGTCCTTACAAGGCTGTTTGCTTTAACTACACTACACTAACTAGATAATAAGAGAGAAAGGATAGGAAGTAGAAGGCTCCTCCCCACCCACCCATCCCTCCAGCCGAAGCTGGCCGGAAAAGAAGTGATACCATGCAATATAGAAAAACTGCATGGAATTTGTGAGGAAAGTTGAAAGCTGTAATCTATGGCTAACTACTACTAGTTTGTGGGGGTAGGTTTAGTGCTTGATAGATAGGTCATGTTATGTGTGTTTTGTAATGGTGTGAACACAGTGTGGAGGTTCAAAGGGTGGTGCGGCAGCCTTGCCTGGCGCTTTCTTGGGAGGCAGCAGTCAATCAGGCCCCAGCTCCGTTCAATCCACTGCGGATTGTGTACTTTCCATGTAGGACGCCGTACACTTCAATGCCTCCTGCAGCAGTGACCCCTGGTACCTTAAATCCCGATTGGTGGTCACTAACTGTCAGGACTCTAACTGAACCACAGCCCGTCACAGGTCGAGAGTAGTAGTGGTAACCGTTAACTCGGGGCTATCTGTGGTGTGTTATGAGGTCTAATGTAGTGTTGGTGTAGGCTCAGTGTGGAAGTGTCAGGGTGGTGCGGCAGCCTGCCTGGCGCTTTCTTGGGAGGCAGCAGTCAATCAGGCCCCAGCTCCGTTTCAATCCACTGCGGTAGTGCACTTTTCAAGTAGGACGCCGTGCACTTCAATGCCCCCTGCAGCAGTGACCCCTGGTATATTAAATCCCGATGTGGTCACTAACGACAGGGCCCTTACTGAACACAACCCGTCACAGGTCAAAAGTTGTAGTATGACCGTTTACTCGGGGCTGTCTGAGACATGTGGGAGGGGTTGTGTAGACGCGACTCGCAATCATTTTACGCAATGAGAGTAAGTTTCAGAGGCCCGCGAGATAAATTTATTATTCCGAGATAAACAGTGACAACCGGGGATTTGATATGAAAATTTATCGAGGCGATTTTTAAATATTCTATTGTATTTGAGTTTACTACGTCTGACGGCAGCCCATTCCATACGTTTACAACACGGTTTGTGAAGAAGTACTTTGCTTCGTTCGTTACAAACCGTTTCCTGCTTATTTTAAATCCGTTGTTTCTAGTTGAGCTTGACCGGTCTAGCGCGAAAAGATTTTCTGGGACTACGTTCGTAAATCCTTGAGATTTTAAATCTTCGATGAGGTCACCTCTTATCCTTCGTTTTGTTAGTAGGAATAAGTTAGTTCTTTGAGCCGATTTTCGTACGATTTATTTCGCAATCTAGGTATCATTTTGGTTACTCGCGCTGTATTTTTCTAGTTTATCTATGTCCTTTTTATAATAAGGGTGACCAGAACTGCACACAGTATTCTAGATGGGGGCGAACAAGCGAGTTAAAAAGAGTGAGTATAACTTTTCAGATTTGAAACTGAAAGTTCGTCCAATAAAGCCAACCAATTTATTTACAGTTTTTACTCTACCTCTATAAATTTGGTTATTCGGTTGAGATCTTTCGAGATTATAACGCCTAAATCTTTTTCTTTATCAACACTTGTTAGTTGGAAATCGTTCATCACGTAACTTTTATGAGGGTTGTTATTACCGATATGTAGTACATGACATTTGTCAAGGTTGAAATTCATTTGCCATGTTTTTGACCATTCTGTTAGCGTGTTTAAGTCGTTTTGTATGAGTTGGCGCTGAGATTCTGTAGAGGCAATGTTTGTGATTTTCGTGTCATCAGCAAATTTCGATATCCTGCATGTGATTCCCTCGTCAATGTCATTTATGTATATTAAGAACAGGATAGGACCGAGAACTGATCCTTGAGGAACACCACTATTTACACTGGTCCAGTCAGAAGAATTTCCATTTATTACCACCCTTTGTTTACGATTTGACAGCCAGTTTTCTATCCAATTTGAAAGATGGCCTGTTATACCATGAGCTTTTACTTTGCTAATGAGACGCTTATGAGGAACTTTGTCGACGCTTTTTGAAAATCGAGGTAAACTACGTCTACTGCCCTCGTGTTGTCGTACATTTTGAATACACTATTGTAAAAATCAAGTAAGTTTGAGAGGCATGAGCGTTTATTTCTGAATCCATGCTGCGAATCTTTAATTATGTCATTTTCTTCTAAGAACTTAACGATTTTGTCTCTTATGATGGATTCTATTAATTTTCCAGCAACTGATGTTAAACTGATTGGGCGATAGTTTCCAGGCTGCGACTTGCTTCCTTTTTTAAATATGGGTGTGACATTTGCTAGTTTCCATTCGCACGGTACATTTCCGGTGAGTAAAGACTTATTAAATATGATGGAAAGTGGTTTTACTATTTCGTTCTTTGCTTCTTTTAATATGCGTGGCGAAATTTTGTCAGGACCAGGAGCTTTGTTAATTTTCATGTTATTTATCGCGAGCAAAATGTCACATTCCTGAAAGGTTAATGAGCTGAGGCAAGTACCTTTGTTCTGGGTTTTCGGGATGGGTTGATTTTGCGTGTTTTCCACTGTGAAGACTGATGCACAAAAGTTATTTAGAGTATCCCCCATAGATACTTCATTTTCTGTGTGTTCGCCATTTTCCATTTCCAACGGTCCTATGGTTGACGTCATTACTTTTTTCCTTTTAACATAGCTGTAGAATTCTTTAGTTTGATTTGCTCATTTCGGCAATACGTACTTCAAAATTTTTCTTGCTCTGCTTAATGAGTTTTTTTCGTATTTCGTCTAATTCTGTCGTGATCGCGTTTGTCGTCTTCATTTTGTGTTTCTTTGTGTTTTTCATATGCACGCTTTTTAGCTGCAAGGCTGTCCTTGATTTCGCGGGTCCACCATTTCGGTTTAATGTTTT
>JACEEZ010023931.1:452500-467500 GCA_016584305.1 Chionoecetes opilio
TGAGGAAGAGCCAGGGAGATCGGAGAGAGAAGCTGTTGGGGGTGGGGGAGAACTAAGGGAAGTGAAGAGGGCGAGGAGATTTCAAGGGGTGAGGGAGGGGGGGGGGACAAGAGGAGAGGAAACATATTGTATAGAAAGTAGTAGAAAAGCTGAGGTAAGGGAGCATAGTGATTTTTTTTTTTGGGGGGGGAGGGGGAAGAGTATAGGAGGGAGAAGGAAAGTTATATATGGGACCTGCACAGATGGAGGGAAACTTGAGAAAAATCTAAGCAGTAAAGAAGCTTGACAAAGGAAAGAAGAGAGTGAAGCTGAGGGATGGAAAACTAAGAAAAAAATTGAAAGAAAAATGAAAGCCTATGAAGCGTATATAAACGGAGAAGGAATAGGATAAAAGAGCAATAGGAAACCAGAGAAAGTAAAGGAAAGAAAAGTAACAGGAATGAGGCAAGAAATGTGAGGAAGAAAAGCTGGAGGAAGCATCGAAGGAGGATGACGCAAGGATGCTGGATGAAGGAGGGTGAGAAGGAAGGACAAAGGTGGAAGTACTGCGTGTAGGTGGAGAATAAACGGACATAAAAGCGAGAAAGAGATTGAGAAGAGCTGGTGAAATAAAAAAAGGAAAAAGGGAAAGAGGAGAAAATTGAGAAGGATGGTGCGTGGAAAAGGAGAGCTGATTATGAGGAGGGCGAGGAGGTAGAGGAGGAATGACAAGAAAGGAGGAAGGAAAGACAATGCACGGTGAGGGGACGAAGGGAAAAGAGGGGAAAGAAGTATTCCGCGGCACAGAAGGACACTCGTTGTTTTGTTCTCGTGTGTCATTGCGACCTTCCTCCACAAGGGCTATTTCGATTTGCTCTCAGTTCCTCCTCTCCTTCCTCCTAATAACCTCATGAGACGTTTTCACAATTTCTTATAATAATATTATAAGCTTGATGCTTTGGTTATGGGTATAATGCGCACACCCACACCCATCCACCCACACACACAACCATAGAAAATATTATATATATATATATATATATTTATATATATGTATATATATATATATATATATATATATATATATGTATATAGGTATATATATATATATATATATATATATATATATATATATACATATATACATATATACATATATATATATATATATATATATATATATATATACGTATATACGTATATATACGTATATATATATATATATGTATATATATATACGTATATATATATATATATATATATATATATTATATATATATATATATATATATTATATATATATATATATATATATCAAGAAAAACCAGCTCCCCAATTTTTGTGGGATATCTTCAATGAAAATTATTCACCATTACTAATGACTTATTAAAACTTGAGATCTGAAAGTGGAAAAATTATACAGCCTATCAATCCCACCACACTTTCATGCGCAGCCCGTGTAATTAGCAGGAACGGCCTGACATCATCATCATCACATCATCACACGCACGCACGCAGACGCACACGCACACATAGTGTCACACACACACACACACACACACACACACACACACACACACACACACACACACACACACACACACACACACACACGGGTACTCCGTAGTGTAGGGGTAGCACGCTCGGTTCACAACCGAGAAGTCCCGGGTTCGATCCCCGGGCGGAGCGGAAACAGATGGGCTGTTTCCTTAATACCCGAGCCCCTGTCCACCCAGCAGTGAATGGGTACCGGGTGTTAGCCGGGATTTGTGACCCGCTTCCCGGGGTGCTGGCTTCGGCCAAAACTAAGCACTGAGGATGAATGATAAAAAATGTTGATATGGAGACGGGGCCATACGAGCCTTGCTCTGGCCCTGTAAAATACAACTAGATGCATACAACTAGATGCATACAACTAGATGAATACAACTAGATGAATACAACTAGATGAATACAACTAGATGAACCCACACACACACACACACCCACCCACACACATACACACACACACACACACACACACACACACACACCACACACACACACACACACACACACACACACACACACACACACACACACACACACACACACACACACACACACACACACACACACACACACCACACACACACACACACACACACACACACACACACACACACAACACACACACACACACACACACACACACACACACACACACACACACACACACACACACACACACACACACACACACACACACACACACACACACACACACACACACACACACACACACACACACACACACACACACACACACACACACACACACACAACACACACACACACACACACACACACCACACACACACACACACACACACACACACACACACACACACACACACACACACACACACACACACACACACACACACACACACACACACACACACACACACACACACGTCGTCGTGTCGGTAATAATGAGCTCCAAGCTCGCATCGGGAGGGTGAAACTGGCGATCACGAGTCCGGCTCGCGTGGACAATACCATGGGTGAACTAGGGGGGGGGGGGGGGCACTCAGTAGAGCGCATACCTCCGCCCGAATATTTCATCAATTATTATATATATATTATATATATATATATATATATATATATATATATGTATGCGCTCATACTGAGTGCATAATCATGCATATATATATATATATATATATATATATATATATATATATATATATATATATATATATATATATATATATGCATGATTATGCACTCAGTATGAGCGCATACCTCCGGCCGAATATTTCATCAATTGGTTGCCATGGCAACAGTTGTCAATAGATTGCATCCAAAATTAAATCAGCTCTTCCTTATACCAAATAGACTTGGTATACCGAGTTTGGTCTAAATCTATTCGTAACTTTTCGAGAAATCCTGTACACTAACAAACAGACAGACAGACAGACAGACAGACAGACAGACAGACAGACAGACAGACAGACAGACAGATCGGGGTGAAAACATAACCCCTCCAACTTCGTTGGCGGAGGTAATGACACACACACACACACACACACACAAGAAGGAAGAACAGGCGGACGATGAGAAGGGAGGAAAGTAGAGTGTGTTGGAAAGAGAGAGCTGGAGGGACGAAAACAACTATGGATGTATGGATGGAAGGATGGAAGGAAGGAGGGAGGAAGGAAATGAGACAAAGCAGGAGGAAGGGGACATGTAGTCAGCAATGGAGGAAATATTCGATGCTTGAGGCAATAACATTACTTTTCCTAATTGTCGAAGAAAGAAACAAAACGAGAAAAAACAGAACACACACACTCGCGCACGCACACACACACACACATCCAAAAAAAAAACGTAAAAGCACAAAGAACAGACAGGAATATTTATGTTTGCAACTCTTTTGTCTCAGGAAATTAAAAAGGATTACGGACACAACGCTTACCTTTTTTTTTCTTTTCTTTTTAACTTCAGAAGATGATTAGGTGAAACTGAAAATGCTGAGACTTTAGCAACTGTTTAAAAGAAGCTGCTTTGTGAAAATGCTGAAAAATTGAGCATTCAGATTTTAATGCTTTTGCCTTTACGTCTCTTGTTTGTTTGTTTGTTTGTTTTTGTTTAGAGGATAATGCCTCAGAGCCATAGTGATCTACCGCTGCTGCATATTAGTGTTGGCCGAAGCCACCACCCCGGGGGGGGGGGGGGTTACAAACCCCCGGCTGGCACCCGGTACCCATTCACTGCTGGGTGGACAGGGGCTAGGGATTTAAGAAAGACCACCCATCTATCTTTCGCTCCGCCCGGGGATCGAACCCGGGACTTCTCGGTTGTAAGCCGAGCGTGCTAACCACTACACTACAGAGTTCTCCATCTGTTTGCTTGTCTGCCTCTGTCTACATGTATCTATTGTGGTGTAATTGCGTATCTAACTTTGCATACATTTCACACTTTCATGGCCGCAGAGTTCATTATATTCTGAACTGCCTCTGTTTCTTTTAATTCCTTCCGGTGAATGGACGCGGATTTTATCAGGACGAGTGTGACGGGTGAGTGACGGGTAGACGGAGGAAATAATTTGAGTGCGACTCGATCCGTGGTGCATCGCCCTTAGCTGTGTGGAGGGTGGGACTGCTCTATCCTCTAATATGTATGTTGCGTAGCCTTGTAACGTCTCGACTACACATAAGGGTCCACCATGGATATGAGTGGGTTCAGTTATGCTATTATTTCAGTTGCTATCTTTTGCCTCCTATTTTTCTTTTGCAATTTTGTTGTTGTCAAATTCTCGGGGCCGGGCTCTCTCCACCCCGGGAGACGGGACACAACCCCCGGCTAACACCCAGTACCCATTCACTGCTGGGTGGACAGGGGCTCGGGTTGTAAGGGACCGCCCATCTTTCTCCGCTCCGCCCAGGATTCGAACCCGGGATTCTTGGTTGAGAACCGAGCGTGTTAACCACTATACACTACGGAGTACCCCTGTGTGAGTATGAGTATGTTTGTGTGTGAAAACGATCTTGGAAATATCTTGGAGTGAGGATGAGCCCAGCCCTCCGACCTAGGAAACAATGTATTGAGGCAAGAAATAGAGCTAATAGTGTTAAGGCCATGTCACACGAGCAATATTTTCCGGCATCTTTTGGTATCTTGCTACCAAAAGATGCCCGTACCGGTGGCAAAAGGTGCGCGACTTTTCACACGGCGTTTCGGCTACGAGCATCTTCCTACCGGCATCTTCCAAGACCCGCACCCAAAACAAAAACACTATGGATCGTGCAACAAGACTGGTAGTATATTATATATATATAATATATATATATATATATATATATATATATATATATATATATATATAATATATATATATATAATATATATATAATAAAACAAATGGTATTTTTTCCTCTTTTTTGCCTTTATTTTCCCCCTTTCGAAGCCAAACCTTCCCTCAAACAGGGAAATGACCCTGCATCTGGCACCACAGGCTCCAAAATGTAAACAAGGATGCCGGTACTGGTGGCAAAAGAACGAACATGTGCGACTCCGCGTTTGCTACCAAAAGATGCCGGTATCAGGCGTCAAATGATGCCTGATACGCTTTTGCTACCAAAAGATGCCGGAAAAAGTGTCCGTGTGACATGGCCTTTAGGATTCATTACCAGAAATGTTAAAAGTAGAAGTGCGGAAGTTATTCTAGAACTTTATCTGGCTCTAGTCAGACCTCACCTAGACTATGCGGTTCAGTTTTGGTCTCCATATTACAGGATGGATATGGCCTTGTTAAAATCAGTGCAGAGAAGGATGACCAAAATTATTCAAGGGAGGCGTAACTTTACTTATGAGAAGAGATTGAAGCTATTAAAGTTACACTCACTCGAGAGACGCAGGGTAAGGGGCGATCTGATAGAAGTTTTTAAGTGGATAAAGGGATTTAATAAAGGAGAGGTAGGAACAGTTCTTACGGCTATTAACCAGGGTAGAATAAGAAGTAACGGATTCAAGCTGGAAAAGCGTAGATTTAAAAAAGAAATAGGGAAAAACTGGTTCACAAATAGGGTGGTGAATGATTGGAATGGACTCAGTAGACAGGTAGTTAGTGCGGAGTCATTGGGGAGCTTTAAAGAGGGGCTGGATAGGTTCATGTATGGGGATGAAAGGTGGATGTAGGTAGTGTTAGGTAACAGAAACTACCACGTGTAGGCCTCGCGGCCTCTTGTAGCTTCCTTATTTTCTTATGTTCTTATGTGTGTATGTATGTGTGTGTGTGTGTGTGTGTGTGTGTGTGTGTGTGTGTGTGTGTGTGTGTGAGTGGAGTGAGTGTGTGTGAGTGGAGTGAGTGTGTGTGAGTGGAGTGAGTGTGTGTGAGTGGAGTGAGTGGAGTGAGTGTGGAGTGAGTGGAGTGAGTGGAGTGAGTGGAGTGAGTGTGTGTGAGTGGAGTGAGTGGAATGAGTGAGTGGAGTGAGTGGAATGAGTGTGTGTGAGTGGAGTGAGTGGAGTGAGTGTGTGTGAGTGGAGTGAGTGGTGTGGTGGATGTGAGGTGGTGTGGGTGGGTGAGTGATGAGTGGTGTGGTGAGTGTGTGTGGGGAGTGAGTGTGGTGAGTGAGTGGGTTGATGAGTGGAGTGAGGTGGTGTGGAGGGAGTGGGAGTGGAGTGAGTGTGTGAGTGAGGTGGTTAGTGAGTGAGTGTGTGGGTGGATGATGAGTGGTGTGAGTGGATAAGTGAGTGTTGTGGTGGAGTGAGTGGAGTGAGTGTGTGTTGGTGATTAGTGGAGGGGTGTTGAGTGGAGTGTGAGTGAGTGTGTTGTGATGTAGTGGAGTGGTGTGGTGGAGTGAGTGTGTGTGGTGGAGTGAGTGGAGTGAGTGGGTGAGTTGGGAGTAGTGGAGTGAGTGTCGTGGGGGATGAGAAGTGAGTGTGTGTGAGTGTGAGTGAGTGTGTGTGAGTGTGAGTGGAGTGTGTGTGTGTGTGGTGGAGTGAGTGTGTGTGAGTGGAGTGAGTGTGTGTGAGTGGTGAGTGTGTGTGAGTGGTTGAGTGTGTGGTGAGTGGAGTGAGTGTGTGTGAGGGTGGAGTGAGTGTGGTGTGGAGTGAGGGAGTGAGTGGAGTGAGTGTGTGTGAGTGGAGTGAGTGTGAGTGAGTGAGTGGAGTGGAGTGGTGTGTGGGTGGTGGAGTGGTGAGTGGGGTGAGTGAGTGTGTGTGGTGGAGTGAGTGTGTGTGAGTGGAGTGAGTGTTTTGAGTGGAGTGAGTGTGGTGTGAGTGGAGTGTGGGGTGTGTGTGAGTGGAGGTGAGGTGTGTGTGGTAGTGGTGAGTGAGTGTGGTGAGGGAGTGAGTGTGTGAGTGAGTGGAGTGAGGTGTGTGGTGGAGTGGAGTGAGTGTGTGTGGGGTGGAGTGAGTGTGTGTGTGGAGTGATGTGAGTGAGTGGGTGGAGTGAGTGGGTGGAGTGAGTGTGTGTGGGTGGAGTGAGTGAGTGTTTTGTGGGAGGTGAGTGGTGGAGTGAGTGTGTGTGGAGTGGAGTGAGTGTGTGTGAGTGGAGTGATGTGTGTGTGGAGTGGAGTGAGTGTGTGTGTGATGGAGTGATGTGTGTGAGTGGAGTGTGTGGTGGTGGTGGAGTGAGTGTGTGTGAGTGGGTGAGTGGGAGTGGTGGAGTGGATGAGTGTGTGTGAGTGGAAGTGAGTGTGTGTGTGGGTGGATGAGTGGAGTGATGTGTGTGTGAGTGGAGTGAGGGTGGTGGGTGGAGTGAGTGTGTGTGAGTGGAGTGTGAGTGGAGTGAGTGTGTGTGAGTGGAGTGAGGTGTGGTGAGTGGAGGGTGTGTGTGGGTGGAGTGAGTGTGTGTGGAGTGAGTGTGTGTGTGAGTGGAGTGAGTGTGTGGTGGAGTGGAGTGGAGTGTGTGAGTGGAGTGAGTGGTGTGAGTGGAGTGAGTGTGTGGGTGAGTGTGAGTGAGTGTGTGTGGTGTGGGTGGGTGGAGTGAGTGTGTGTGGTGGAGTGAGTTGTGTGGTGTGGAGTGAGTGTGTGTGAGTGGAGTGAGTGTGTGTGAGTGGAGTGAGTGTGGTGGGGTGAGTGGAGTGAGTGTGTGTGAGTGGAGTGAGTGTGTGTTGGGGTGGAGTGAGTGTGGGGTGAGTGGTGTGTGTGGGAGTGAGGGAGTGAGTGTGTGTGGAGTGTGAGTGTGTGGGGGGAGTGAGTGTGTGGTGGAGTGAGTGGGAGTGAGTGTGGTGGTGAGTGGAGTGAGTGTTGTGTGAGGGTGGAGTGAGTGTGAGTGGGTGTGAGTGATGTGTGTAGTGGAGTGATTGTGTGAGTGGAGTGAGTGTGTGTGATGGAGTGGAGTGGTGGTTGGATGAGTGTGTGTGAGTGGAGTGAGTGTGTGTGGGTGGAGTGAGTGGAGTGAGTGGTGTGAGTGGAGTGAGTGTGTGTGGAGTGGGAGTGAGTGTGTGTGGGGAGTGAGTGGTGGTGGGTGGAGTGAGTGTGTGTGGTGGAGTGAGGTGTGTGTGTGGAGTGAGTGTGTGTGGGTGGAGTGAGGTGTGTGTGGTGGTAGTGAGTTGTGTGGGAGTGAGTGGTGAGTGGAGTGTGTGTGGAGTGAGTGGTGTGTGGGTGGAGTGAGTGGAGTGAGTGGTGTGTGTGAGTGGAGTGAGTGTGTGTGAGTGGAGTGAGTGTTTGTGAGTGGAGTGAGTGTGTGTGAGTGGAGTGAGTGTGTGTGAGTGGAGTGATGTGTGTGGGTGGAGTGAGTGGAGTGAGTGTGTGTGGTGGGTGAGTGTGTGTGAGTGAGTGATGTGTGTGTGGAGTGAGGTGGAGTGAGTGTGTGTGGGTGAGTGGAGTGAGTGTTGTGTGGTGGTGAGTGATGTGGGGAGTGTGTGTGAGTGGAGTGAGTGTGAGTGGTGTGGAGTGAGTGTGAGTGGGTGTTGTGTGGGAGTGGGTGAGTGGAGTGAGTGTGTTGGGAGTGGAGTGAGTGTGTGTGAGTGGAGTGAGTGTGTGTGGGTGGAGTGGGAGTGTGTGGGGTTGGTGTGGGAGTGAGTGTGTGTGGGTGGAGTGAGTGGAGTGAGTGTGTGTGAGTGGAGTGAGTGTGTGTGGGTGGAGTGAGTGTGTGTGAGTGGAGGAGTGTGGGTGGTGAGTGAGTGTGTGTGGGTGGAGTGAGTGTGTGTGAGTGGGAGTGAGTGTGGTGGTGAGTGATGGAGTGAGTGTGTGGAGGTGAGTGTGTGTGGTGGTGTGGAGTGTGAGTGTGGAGTGAGTGAGTTGAGTGGGGGGGTGTGTGTGTGGGGAGTGAGTGTTGGAGTGATGTGTGTGTGGGTGAGTGGAGTGAGTGTGTGTGAGTGGAGTGAGGTGTGTGTGAGTGGAGTGAGTGTTGTAGTGGAGTGAGTGTGTGTGAGTGGAGTGAGTGTGTGTGAGTGGAGTGAGTGGTGTGAGTGGAGTGAGTGTGTGGGTGTGGAGTGAGTGTTGAGTGAGTGGTGTGTGGAGGTGGAAGTGAGTGGTGGGGGTGGTTGGTGAGTGGAGTGAGTGTGTGTGAGTGGAGTGGAGTGTGTGTGGGTGGAGTGAGTGGAGTGAGTGGTAGTGGAGTGAGTGTGGTGAGTGAGTGAGTGTGTGATGGAGTGAGTGTGTGTGGGGAGTGGTGGTGGTGAGTGGAGTGAGTGTGTGTGTGGAGTGAGTGGAGTGTAGTGAGTGGTGTGTGAGTGGAGTGAGTGTGTGTGGAGTGGAGTGAGTGTGTGTGAGGGGAGTGAGGTGTGTGTGGTGGAGTGAGTGGTGTGGTGAGTGGGATGAGTGAGGTGGGGGGAGTGAGTGTGTGTGTGGTGGAGTGAGTGGAGTGAGTGTGTGTGAGTGGAGTGATGTGTGTGTGGTGGAGTGAGTGTGTGTGAGTGGAGTGAGTGTGTGTGAGTGGAGTGAGTGGTGTGTGGTATAGTGAGTGAGTGAGTGGGTGTGGGTGGAGTGAGTGGGTGAGTGTGTGGGTGGAGTGAGTGGAGTGAGTGTGTGTGGGTGGAGTGAGTGGAGTGAGTGTGTGTGGGTGGAGTGAGTGTGTGGTGGAGTGGAGTGAGTGTGTGAGTGAGTGTGTGTGAGTGGATGTGGTGGATGGAGTGTGGTTGTGAGTGGAGTGATGTGTGTGGGTGGAGTGGAGTGGAGTGAGTGTGTGTGGTGGGTGAGTGTGTGGAGTGAGTGTGTGTGGTGGAGTGTGAGTGTGTGTGGGGTGGAGTGAGTGGAGTGAGTGTGTGTGGGTGGAGTGAGTGGAGTGAGTGGGTGTGAGTGTGGGTGGTGTGGGTGGGTGATGTGGGTGAGTGTGTGTGAGTGGAGTGAGTGGTGTGTGGGGAGTGGAGTGATGTGTGATTTTGGAGTGTGTGTGGGGTGGAGTGAGGTGTGGGGGAGTTGGTGGAGTGTGTGTGAGTGGAGTGAGTGTGTGTGTGGAGTGGAGTGAGTGGAGTGAGTGTGTGTGGAGTGGAGTGAGTGTGTGTGAGTGGAGTGAGTGTGGGTGGAGTGAGTGATGTGAGTGAGTTGGTGTGTGGTGGAAGTGGAGTGAGTGTGTGTGAGTGTGGAGTGATGTGTGTGGGGTGAGTGGAGTGAGTGTGGGTGTGGGGTTGGAGTGAGTGGAGTGAGTGTGTGTGAGGTGGAGTGAGTGGTGTGGGGGAGTGAGTGGTGAGTGTGTGTTAGTGGAGTGAGTGGAGTGAGTGTGTGTGAGTGGAGTGAGTGTGTGTGGTGGAGTGAGTGTGTCTGAGTTGGAGTGAGTGTGTTGAGTGGAGTGAGTGTGTGTGTGGAGGAGTGGAGTGTGTGTGTGGAGTGGGTGAGTGTGTGTGGGTGGGAGTGAGTAGTGTGTGGTGGAGTGATGGTGAGTGTGGTGTGTTGAGTGGAGTGAGTGTGGTGTGTGTGGAGTGAGTGTGTGGAGTGAGTGAGTGGAGTGAGTGTGTGTGAGTGGAGTGAGTGTGTTGTGAGGGTGGTGTAGTGTGTGGAGTGAGTGTGTGTGTGGGATGGAGTGAGTGTGTGGAGTGAGTGGTGTGTGGTGGTGGAGTGAGTGTGTGTAGTGGAGTGAGTGTGTGGAGTGGAGTGAGTGTGAGTGTGGAGTGAGTGGTGGTGTGAGTGGAGTGAGTGTGTGTGGGGGTGGGTGGGAGTGAGTGTGTTGTGTGGAGTGAGTGGTGTGTGAGTGAGGTGGTGAGTGGAGTGAGTGTGTGTTGTGGAGTGATGGTGAGTGGAGTGAGTGTGTGTGTTGTGGAGTGAGTGTTGTGAGTGGTGAGTGAGTGGTTGTGAGTGGAGTGAGGGGGAGTGGAGTGGGTGTGGAGTGTGAGTGGTGTGTGGTGAGTGGAGTGAGTGTTGGAGTGAGTGAGTGATGTGTGTGGAGTGAGTGGTGTGTGTGGAGTGTGTGTGTGGTGGGAGTGTGAGTGAGTGGAGTGAGTGTGTGTGGTGGAGTGAGTGTGTGTGGGATGGGGGGTGACGTGGGGTGAGTGTGGGGTGTGAGTGGGTGGGTTGTGTGAGTGTGGAGTTGAGTTGTGTGTTGGGAGTGGAGTGAGTGTGTGTGAGTGGAGTGAGTGTGTGTGTGTGTGGAGTGAGTGTGGTTAAAAACATAAGACTATGTTGACCTGGGTTGAGCCTCAGCGATGTTTGGCCTCCAGGGTAGACTCGGAACATCGGTGAGGATTAAGTGTAGTCAAGATAACGTGAGGATTTCATTACGTATATGACGAGAACAATTCTGAAGAGTGAAAAAAACTGTCACTCCAATAATATTTGAACTCAACGAGATTACATGTTTCACTTTACTTCTTTGCCTCAATGGAGGTGCCCAGCCTGATATGACTCTCCACACACAACGTGCAGCATGGAGAACAAAGTGTTGAACTATTTCCCAATTAAGCTGCCGTGCCTTACCGACAGTGTTCTCCCGGACATCCTCGCAAACATTACGAAAAAAACGTGTTAGCGACTACACTTGCCTGTCACATATATTTTTGTCCTCGTCTCTGTCTAAACGTCTTTCTCTACCTCATTTGCCCGCCTATCTATCAACTTCCCTTCTTTATCTATCTACCTACATGTGTCTGCTTTCTTGTATGTCTAGGTATCTAGATTCCTTACTTTCTCGTCTATCTCTATATATATACATGCCTGAATATTAACCTCTCGCTGTTTCTTTCATCTCTGTCTATCAACGTTCCTGCCTGTCTACCTGTTGGTTTGTCTGTCGCCACACCTGCAACCTGTTTCCTCCCAGGTCAGTGTTGCCAGATCAAGCTTGCAGGTGAGCCCTTTGGAGGAAACCCTATAAGGTCCCCTCTCCTACCTGGCAGTAATTAATGGGAGCCAGGTAACACCCTCACCTTGTGTGGATTACTGTGGATAATCTCACCTGTTCTCTTTGTTAAGTGTAGAAGCAGTGACTCCTTTCTCCCGCAACTCCCCTTCTCTCCTCTCCCGACTCTCCCTCCTCTTCTCCTTTGCACTATTCTCCCCTCTTTTCTACGTTTATTTTTCTAATCCTACTCACGTAAAAAATCGCACGTCTATTGTTATAATTTTATAGTTTATTTTCTGCCTTGCTAATCTTTCTTTTGCATTTTTTCGATTTTCAGTTCCACTCTCTCTCTCTCTCTCTCTCTCTCTCTCTCTCTCTCTCTCTCTTCTCTCTCTCTCTCTCTCTCTCTCTCTCTCTCTCTCTCTCTCTCTCTCTCTCTCTCTCTCTCTCTCTCTCTCTCTCTCTCTCTCTCTCTCTCTCTCTCTCTCTCTCTCTCTCTCTCTCTCTCTCTCTCTCTCTCTCTCTCTCTCTCTCTCTCTCTCTCTCTCTCTCTCTCTCTCATAAGGAAACAATTTAATACATTCTGATATTTCTACACATTCCTATGTTTATTGTAAAAAAAATATATATATATATATATATATATATATATATATTTATATATATATATATATATATATATATATATATATATATAATATATAGAATATAAAAGTCCTTTTTTAAGAAGTAATGAACAAAAATACAACAGAATAATTTTATATATTCATTTATAGGCAAGTCTAAAGTACACATTTAGTTTCACCCTTTTATCCTTTTATACAATAATTTCTCCCCCTTTTTCTATGACACACTTGATCATATCTCTCTTGATCTCTCTCTCTCTCTCTCTCTCTCTCTCTCTCTCTTCTATACCTGATTTCCCATCTGCATACACACACACACATATACACCTGACACATCCAATCTATGTATTATTCATCCTGGTGTTAATAAGCGGTTCTGTCCCCTTTCCTTTCCTATTCTGCTGTCCCCTTCTCCACCCGTTCATTCCATTCCCTGTCCCGTCCTTCCCCACCCCCCCAAGCCCCACTCTTCTCTTCGTCTCAACAATGTAGCCAGCCGTCACCCCCACCCCTGAAGCCGCTCACGCCTCGCTGGTATGGTAAAAACTTGGAACAAAGTCTTCAACTATCAATAGCCGCCAATATAGGATCGCTGCTTTGAAGTCTTGTTCAGAGAGAGAGAGAAGAAGGAGCCGGGATGAGAGAGATGCCGAAGATGTAGATGAGAAACTGTAGAGAGAGAGAGAGAGAGAGGGGAGAGAGAGAGAGAGAGAGGAGAGAGAGAGAGAGAGAGAGAGAGAGAGAGAGAGAGAGAGCGAGAGCGAGAGCGAGAGAGAGACTACTGTTTAATTTCATCATATCCTGAACATCCTAAATATATACAACCCACACATAAAAATATAGTTTTCCATTAAGTCACCAATCACTGCGTAGCTTATGTATTACTCGCCCTCGTGAAAAATAAAGGTAAAAAATTATAGAAAAGTGGAAAGGAAATGAAGCAATATAAAGGAAAAAAAAGTAGGGATAAAAAAAAAAGAATGAACGATAAAAAGATGAAAGAAAAGCCAGCAAGGACATTAATGACTAAAAACAATAGTAATAACAAAAATAACAATGCTAATAATAATAACAATAATAATAATAACAATAATAATGATGATAATAATAATGACAATAACAACGTGAGCGGCAGCAGGCTTTCTGTGGCGGAGCAGGACGGGGAACAATGGTGAGCGTGGCAGCGGCGGCGGTATTGGCAGCACTCTTTCCTCAGCGGGCTTTGAGGGTAATGCTGCGGCCGCCAGACAATAATCGCCACAATAGAGTAATTCCGCTGCTACCGCCGCTGCTTCCAAGTGGCGGCCTGTTTTTTTATTGACTTAAATGCGTCGGCGAGGTAAAATGGCAGTGGCAATTAACGTAGGTGTGAAAAATGTGATCTATACGTTTTAAGCGAACATATTCACGTTCGAGGGTGAGTGAATGGGGCTCGCTGTAAAGAAAAAGAAGCTGAAAATTGTGTTACAGTTTTTGTATGAATACTGAATGTGGACAAGTCTATATGTAAGTCCCAGCACTGCGGGTCTCGTAATTGTTGCTGTATGTACGAACGTTGCCAATAATTGTATCTGGCGAGGCACAACAAGCATGATGCGGGAACGGAGGGATCGGAAAATAACAATTAAGGTTTCAAGATATTGTTAAATCTTTGTGAATGTTATAAGAAATACGTTGCCAAGCCGTTCTTGTGATAAGATGTTTGTTTTACTCCTGACCTAAACTAAGTACGTAAGTATTCTGCCCACAAGTACTTGATTTTGTCCTCATATTCTTCTTCTCCGCGTCGTCGTCAGGGGTCGGCCATACGAGAAAAAGGGAATGTACCGAGTTTTTTGGGTTTGCTCTTCACTGTAAAATAACAATCTAATATACTATAGGAGTATCCCTGTGTCTGTATGGCTGTCTGTCTGTTTTGGGTTGCTGAAACTGTAAATTCAATTTTGATACTATAGGAGTAGCCGTGTGTCTGTCTGTCTGTTTTGGGTAGCCGAAACTGTAAATTCAATTTTGATGAGAGAAGACTAAAAAAATCGCAAATAAATCGTAGGTGGTAAGCGGCTTGGTCCCATGTCAATTGAATAATTTTCAAGGGAGTTTTGAGGTAAAAACACTTTTATGCGTATAAGATTACGGGAAGAAACTCTGCGGTAACTTCTTACCGTATTTCACTAACTCCGTAGACTCATGGACTTACCGTTTGTGTGCTTGTGTGAGTGTGTGTGTGTGTGTGCATGCATGCATGTGTGTGTGCATGTGTGTGTGCGTGTGTATTTACCTAGTTGTGTTTTACAGGGTCTGAGCTACACTCATGTGGTCCCGTCTCCGTATCTACATTTATCTAGTCTTTCTTTCAATTGGTGCACATTATGTGCCGATATCACCTCTTCATTTAGTCCATTTAGTCCATTTAGTCACATCTACATTTCTATGAGGGAAGCTGTACTTCTTTATGTTGTTCAGGCACCTCCCTTTTCCTATAGTTGTTTTGTATGTCCTCTTGTGTATCGACCTTCTCTTTGTTTCCAGGTCAGTAGTCTCTCATTGTCTGTTTCTTCCATCTTTGTTATCAGCTTAAAAATTGTTATTAAGTCTCCTCTTTCTCTTCTCTGCTCGAGTGTTGGTAGTTTTATTTCATTCAACCTTTCCTCATAAGAGTTTTTCTAGCTCCGGTACCAGCTTTGT
>JACEEZ010023931.1:472500-477500 GCA_016584305.1 Chionoecetes opilio
GTGCACGAGCTGTCAAGTATTAGGTTTAGTTATGTTTTCAATCAGTAATTAGGTTTAGTAATTTAGTCAATTTGATCTGCACTTTTTGCGACTAACATTATCTGTCTACTCCCGTAAATTTGTTCAGCGGAAGAAAAAAAATTGAAAGCTACATTAACGTTTGCAGGAATCCTACCAACATATGTAAAATAAACGCTACAAAAACAGTCGGTGTAGTGCTCTCATATAAATACACTTTAGAATAATAGTGTGAAAATTACCTGCAGATAAGGAATGCATTTAGACTATTTTTAACATAGCGGTGCACGTCTGAGAAGGTGACTGAAGTGGAAAGATAAACCTACTTTCAAGTATTAGTCTTAGTAATGAACAAAATAAGGTGGAATGGACGGTGAAGTATAAGAGAGAGTTCTATAAGGGAAAAGGGGATGAGAACCCTGAAGGCAGTAGCAAGAAACTATTGAGTTACCAACAAAGTTTGAAAGTTCATCTCAGATAACATTTTTATAGCAACTCTATACGTAACATCTTCAGCTATGATAAGTACGATGTATGGTGGACACAAGGCAAATGTTAGCAGTGTATAACAGTCACTTGAGGGATGCGTGTGGAGTTACGTGAAAGGATTTAATATCGATAAGTGTAGCGTAATAATGAATGTTGGTAGAAAAAATCCTGGTAATAGATACACCACACGCAATGTATCGCTGTAAAGATCAGAAGGTGAGAAAGATCTGGGAGTGAGGGTGAGCTCAGACCTCCGTCCTAGGAAACAATGTATTGAGGCTAGAAATATAGCTAATAGGGTGTTAGGATTAATTACCAGGAGACGGAGTGTTAAAAATAGAAGTTCTGAGGTTATTCTAAAGCTTTATTTAGCTCTAGTCAGACCTCACCTAGACTCTGTGGTTCAGTTTTGGTCTCCGTTAGAGGATGGATATAGCCTGGTTAGAATAAGTGCAGAGAAGGGTGACCAAAATGATACATGGGATGTGTAACTTTAGTTATGAGAAGGATTGAAGCTATAAAATTTACACTCACTCGAGAGGCGTAGATTATAAGGGGAGGTCTGATAGAAGTTTTTACAGTAAGTGCACTGGATAAAGGGATACAATAAAGGAGATGTAGGAAAAATGCTTATGGATAGTAATCAGGGTAGAACAAGAAGTAACGGATTTAAGCTGGAAAAGCGTAGATAGAAAAAAATAGGGAAAAACTGGTTCACAAATAGGGTGGTAAATGATTGGAATGGACTCAGTAGACAGGTAGTTAGTGCGGAGTCATTAGGGAGCTTTGAAAGGAGGCTAGACAATTCCATGGATGGGGATGAAAGGTGGATATAGGTAGTGTTAAGTAACAGGAACTACCTCGTGTAGGTCTCACGGCCTCTTGTAGCTTCCTTATGTTCTTATGTTCTTATGTTCTTAAGGATGGCTTGAGGAAATGAGGAGGTGCGGAGACAGTTGTGCGTGGATGGGGATGCGTTGGGGAATTCTATCTAATATAGGAATATCTTGAGATGGATTAGTGAAATAGAAAACACGAGTAATGAGAAACTGACAAGGAGAGTTTAAGAGTGAAGTGGAGGATGATAGGAAATGAAATACACCAAGGATGGGGATAATGGATGGATGAAGAAGTGACAAGTGCGTAGAAGATAGGTGAATGGTCAACGAGTGAAGAGAGACAGTGTGGAATGGAGAAACTTTGCTTGTGGAATTGAAGACATTCCATGAGCAGCTAAGGCAGAAGGCGATATAGGGTTTCTTTTAATAATTAATTTATCTATCATGCTATTTATCATTATCATATTATCATCATATCCTCATTGAACCAGCTTTTAGAGATAAATGAAAAGGTAATTTTATTGTCGTCAGTTGACTTTATAGAGGGATGCCTGTTATTCTGCCGATATATCTTGCGGAACACGATGGTCCAGAGCATTTTTTAAGCAAATCTTACTGGGCGACATTCCTTGGCTATCCAGAAGGGTGGTAGTAGGCATACCTGTTAGACTACAGTTGTTTGGCATTATCTTCCCCATTGGGTGTGTTGTGTGACCCTCCCCTCCCTTTCCAGGCTGTGCTTATGAATCTTCCAGTGACACCAAAAAAATTTCACTACGCAAACAATCGACGGTATATATGGCGGCACAAGATTATATAGACATTAAAAGAAGAAATATATATAAATAATGATCATATGCAGTAATAAGAAGCACTTCTGGATATTACACACATCAGATATGATGAACCATTGTATCCAGGAAGGATTTTATGAATAAATATCTTGCCGTCCATGCAGTAGCTGAAAATTGTCCTTACTGGGCGACAGTTTTTCATCACTGGGAGACATTTTGGTCGCCCAGTTATAATGTAAAAAATTGCACTGCGATGGTCAAGTGGATAGGGTGCTGGCCTGCCATTCTGCGATAGCCGGTTCGAATCCTTACTGTTCCTGGGGATTTTTCATTGACATATTCGGGCAGTTACTATCCCCCTTGAGCAAGGGGATGGGGGTGCGTGGTGTGTGAGGTCCCAGCATTGCCCAAAGATCGGTAATAATGAGCTCCAAGCTCGCACTGAGAGGGTAAAACTGGCGATCGCGAGTCCGACTCGCGTGGACAAGACCATGGGTGAATAACACACACACACACACACACACACACACACACACACACACACACACACACACATACACATACACATACACACACACACACACACACACACACACACACACACACACACACACACACACACATAATAATGCTTCAACAGTGAATAATCAAATCCTTAAAGGTAGTTTCTTATGTCCTCCTGGATCCCTGCCCAGCCTTGATCCCTCGCAAGCCTCGAGAAGCACGTCCAGCACGCCCAAGGCCGTCTGTATGTAAAGGCCTGCGCCTGAGATTGATGACGTCACGGACGACGTCTGTACGAGGCCACCGAGATGACAAGTTTACCTACCTAATTATATGTTTATCAGTATAAAAGATATATTGTTATCTTCGGAAATGTTTGTTCTATAATATTTTCAAAAAAAAACCCAAAAAACACATTAAAGAAATGCCATTATGAGACTCTCAAGAAATATGCATGAACTTAAACTCTTCGCCATTTAATATTTTTCTCGAAAACATTTTACATGGAGAATATCAATAGAAGCGGAATTTAATTCGCTTTCCATTGCTATATTTTGTTTTCTGATAAATGAATTAGCAGCATGCATAAATTAGCGTTAACTAAATACATAACATCATGAAATCGGGTAATTTCGTACCTAATATATGTTTATCAGTATAAAAGATATATTGTTATCTTCGGAAATGTTTGTTCTATAATATTATCAAATAAAAAAACCGTAAAACAGACTAAAGAAAGGCCATTATGAGACTCACAAGAAATATGTATGAACTTTAACTCTTCGCCATTTAATATTTTGCTCAAAAACATTTTTACATGGAGAATATCAATAGAAGCGGAATTTAATTAGCTTTCCATTGCTATATTTCGTTTTTTGATAAATGAATTAGAACCATACATAAATTAGCGTTAACTAACAAAAAAGGTCATGAAATCGGGTAATTTTTCCCGTTTGAGATGTTATTTATTTAGTTAACGCTAATGTATGTATGGTTCTAATTCATTTATCAGAAAAACAAAATATAACAATGGAAAGCTAATTTAAATTCCGCTTCTATGGTATTCACCATGTAAAATGTTTGCGAGTAAAATATTAAATGGCGAAGAAGTTTTAAGTTCATGCATATTTCTTGAGAGTCTCATAATGGCATTTCTTTAGTGTGTTTTACGGTTTTTTATTTGATAATATTATAGAACAAACATTTCCAAAGATAACAGTATATCTTATACCGCCCGTACATCCTCACATGCTGAAAGCTCGGCTCCTACTGACTCGCGGAGCAGCCTCAGCTCGTGACGTCACGTCCATCCCGCGCTCCCAGGCGCAGGCTTTTACATAGAGAAGGCTTTGGCACGCCCCACGCCCTCTCTTCCACCCACGCCCTCTCTTCCACCCACGTTGTCTCCACCACATCCACCAACTCCATTCCCAACACTTATCAATCATTAAATCCCCTTCTACCACTTCCTTCAACGTTTTTCACATGTGCCAAAATTTCTTTTATTAACTTTGGCTCATCCACTATCTCATTCATCTACTAAGCAGCAGCATCTCTCCGCCTCCTCCTCTTCCATCCTTCCCCACCTGCCCACCCCTACTCAACGTAATCATATCTAATCGAAAATCAAATTACTTAATATAATGTCCGTTGTCCAAGGAGAATGATCAATTGTATATATAAAAGAACCGGAGATGCAGAGTCTACCTAAGGACAAGTTAGGAGGCAGGGATGGGAGAGAGGTGATAATGAGATATTCTACGTAAGATGGAGCGTTGAGGACAGGGCAGTTTATAGGAGCGAGGACATGTATACGTAACTGGATAGCGATAAGGGATTGTAGGAATTGTAGGATGTGGTTACGTGGATGAAATAGTGGGCAGTTGATTTTGGGACGGAAGAGAAAAGCAGGATTGACAGGAAAGGTCAGTAAGGGTCAAATATTCGTGGACAGGAAAGACGGGTGAGTGGCCAGGGGATAAAAGAAAACAGTTCAAATGAGGCAGTGGAGAAGACAGACAGACAGGACGACACAAGTGGAGAAGACAGACAGACAGGACGACACAAGTGGAGAAGACAGACAGACAGGACGACACAAGTGGAGAAGACAGACAGACAGGACGACACAAGTGGACGGATTCCTTCTTCCAACCCCAAAGGGACGTGCCCCAAAGCCAGGTGCGGGGTGAGCCCATGCCGCCCACCCTGACAGCCCCGCCCACACGAGCTCACACCTAAATCCCGCAGGTAAATATTGATCCTGACGCCCTCTGCCTCTCACCCGAGTCATCCGAGAAGCGGGAATGAATCGTGTGTTGCGGTGAAAAGCATCTTGCAGCATCTTAGCTCAAGAGAA
>JACEEZ010023931.1:482500-517500 GCA_016584305.1 Chionoecetes opilio
AAGGGAAGCAGGAAAGGAAGGGAATGGAAGAGAGAGAGAGAAGAGAGAGAGAGGAGAGAGAGGAGAGAGGGGGAGAGAGGAGAGGATGAGACGAGACGATGAGAGAGAGAGAGAGAGAGAGAGAGAGAGAGAGGGAAGAGAGAGAGCGAGGGAGCGAGGAGGAGGACAAGGGAGAGAGAGAAGAGAGAGAGAAGAAGAGAAAAGAGAGAAAGGAAGAGAGAGAGAAGAGAGAGAGAGAGAGAGAGAGAGAAGAAGGTGCGCATTTGAGAAGTACGGACAGTAATATACGATAACCTGGTCAGCTGTGTCAACATGTAACTTAACCTGATGAAGCTACCCCGTTTTTCTTACTCTCTCTCTCCCCTCTCTCCTTCTCCTTCCGTCTACTCCCTCTCCTCTCCCTCTCTTCTCTCTCTCCCTCTCCTCTCTCTCTCTCTCTCTCTCTTCTCTCTCTCTCTCTCATCTCTCTCTCTCTCTCTCTCTCTCTCTCTCTCCCCTCTCTCTCTCTCTCTCTTGCTCTCTCTCTCTATCTCTCTCTCTCTCTCTCTCTCACTCTCTCTCTCGTCTCTCTCCTCTCACTCTCTCTCTCTCTCTCTCTCTCTCTCTCTTCTCTCTCTCTCTCTCTCTCTCTCTCTCTCTCTCTCTCTCTCTCTCTCCTCTCTCTCTCTCTCTCTCTCTCTCTCTCTCCTCTCTCTCTTCTCTCTCTCTCTCTCTCTCTCTCTCTCTCTCTCTCTCTCTCTCTCTCTCTCTCCTCTCTCTCTCTCCCCTCTCTCTCTCTCTCCTCTCTCTCTCTCTCTCTCTCCGCAAACACCCCTGCCGTCCCTTTACCCTCTGTAGCCACTCCTCTTCCTCACACCTCGCTCACCCCGCCACACACCTTTCTCCGGCTAAGTCCACATTAGACACTATCTCTCTCTCTCTCGCCCTTTCTTTCTCTTCTCTCTTTCTCTCACGCAAATTTAATTAAGCAGGGTCTTTAAGAGTTTTTTTCAATGTTACGATTCTTGTTCCCATGTTTTCCAGAGTCCAACAGCGGGTCAATTGATAATAAACCTCATTATTTACACACTCAGAAATAAGGGGTATATTAAGGGTAGAATTGTTACATCACACCATCACTACCCTTTTTATACCCTATGTCCAGGCTGGAGGGTAGATGCTCCTGATTATACCCTTCATCTACCCTTTATCTACCCTTTTTAGACGAGAGGGATGAGAAAGGGTATATTTGGGGTTGGAAAAGGGTATATTTAGGGTTGCAAAAGGGTATATTTGTAAGGGTAGAAAAAGGGTAGCAGTATTTCATCACTACAAATACTCTTTTTCTACCCTTTTCCTACCCTTCTTTTCTAAGAGTGTATGGTTTTAAGAATCTCAGAAACTAACAGTGTTATGGTTACAAGTGACAAGGGAAGCTATGACGAGACACCGACTGGACTATGAGAAGTCACACGCTCGCTGCTTGAAGGATGATGTGAAGGCAGTAAGTATAAATATGCTCGTATCCGCTCATAACTAGACTATCTTTACTATCTATATAGCGATTTTTGTCTCGTATGCTGATAATTTCGACGCTTCATCATTTCCATGCTAGAAATTTTTAGTTACATGATTTTTTCTGTGTTTTAAGCTCACAGTTTCAAGTCTCTCTGTACACTCTCAGAAATGGGGGGTACATTAAGGGTCGAATTGTTACATCGCACCATCACTACCCTTTTTAAACCCTATGTCCAGGCTGGAGGGTAGATGCTGCCGATTATATCCTTCACCTACCCGTCATCTACCCTTTTTAGACGAGAGGGTTGCAAAAGGGTATATTTGCGTCGATCCGAAAGGGTATATTTTGTATGGGTAGAAAAAGGGTAGCAGTATTTCATCACTACAAACACCCTTTTTCTACCCTTTGCCTACCCTTTTTTTCTAGGAGTGTATCAAGTCTTTCTTTATACCTATTCACTAATGTGTCTGTCTATATTTATCTATGCTTCTGTTGTAATTAATGCGTTTTTATTTTTCATCACTACAGTTAAGTGGAGCTTCGCACGGCATTTGAGTCTCTGTTTCTGCTTTATAGTATTTTGTTGAATCAGCACTAAACCGGGATCTTGATTCAATTTCCGTGAGTGTCGGCTCACCAGGGAGAGTCTGGCTTGCTTACGTCCAGCCTTAATGTGTGTGTGTGTGTGTGTGTGTGTGTTGTTGTTGTGTGTGTGTGTGTGTGGTGTGTGTGTGTGTGTGTGTGTGTGTGTGTGTGTGTGTGTTGTGTGTGTGTGTGTGTGTGTGTGTGTGTGTGTGGTGTGGTGTGTGTGTGTGTGTGGTGGTGTGGTGGGTGGTGTCGTGTGTGTGTGTGTGGGTGGTGTGTGTGTGTGTGGGGTGCGGCGTGCGTGCGTGGTGCGTGTTCGTGTGGTGCGTGCGTGTGCGGTGCGTGCGTGTTGTGTTGGGGTAGTGTGATGAGAGAGACGGAGGTGGGAGAGAGAGAGAGAGAGATGATGAGAGAGAGAGAGAGAGGAGAGAGAGGAAGAGAGAGAGAGAGAGAGAGAGAGAGAGAAAAAAAAAACACACACACTAGACAGTGTGACACAAAGAACACGATTAAAGCACAGATAACACGTGATACCCTCTCACACAGCAGAGCACTCAGCTTAGCCACATTTTAATCCTTGCTCAAAAAGATTTTGAATCCCCACCCTCTGTGGATGTGCGCTGAGACAAAGACGCCTTGCTGTATGTGCTGCTGTGCTGCTGCTGCTGCTGGTGTTGGTGTTGGTGTCTGTGTATTCTATTGATGTTGACGAGAGCTCGAAGCCCCACAAGGCACGTCCACCACAAGGTAATGCTAATCTATCTCGCCAAAGCAAACTTTGTGCAAAAATATGCGAGTTCGACTTTGGCGGCGGCAGAAACCTGTTTGAGACACGCCATTCCAACGCTTGACATTCCATTATCACTGTTTGTCGTACCATTGTGGAAGGAGCAAAGGAGGAGTGAGTGGGAGTGGAGAAAGAATATTTATTTTTGTTATATATGGGAAAGCTGCTAGGATGACAAGGAACCAGACTCGGGGATATTCAACTCTTCTATCGCTATGAATGCCAACACTTTTTTTCTGCACAAGGCTTGAAAGGAAAAAAAAAGTATAATTCTCTGTACTTATCACCTCTTAAGAAATATATATTTTGTTTGTCTATGAATTTGTTTTGGCTTTTATTGCAGTATATCCTCTTCTTCTTCCTTCCCCTCCTTCCCCTCCTCCACGTCCTCTCCCTATCACGGAAGCTACAATATGGTTAAGGGTAATTGATCGGCTAAACAGGGCGTGTATTCAAATTAGTAATGGTGTGTGGGTGTCTGTTTGGGGAGCGGCTCAAGAGGAGACACAACTGCCACCACGGCCAGATTTCCCGTCTTTTCACGTCCCTTCCAACTTGGTGGGGTTCAAGGGTCTCCATTAAGTATCGCTCATGGGCGGACGTTCCAACCCCGACGCTATGCTTGTCTCACGCCCAAACGATCCTTTGCCTCCACCTTGTTTCAAAAGACATTCAGAAAGCAACAACTCCCAGAGCCCTTGATGAGAAGCGACCACTAGGAGGGAAGACTGGCGGCAAAATTCGAAGTCGCGGAGGAGTATGAAAAGTGATCAAAAGTTAGCGTAGCTCAAAGGACTGGCTGGGGCCAAAGTGACGGGCCATCCCATTGGTTCTTCTGCTTTTCCCGCCTAAACTCGCGCAGCCTGTCAAGTTTCCCAGCCGAGTGGTTTCACCCTGGATCTAAAGGACGCAACCCACTGCCTCCGAGCCCCATGCACTTCAGTCCTTCTGACACACCTTCGTTAGTCTCAAAATACCAAGGGAAGCGAGGATGACGTTGTGTCCCTAGGCGTCTGACGAGTATCAGTTTACATTCGTCTGTTAGATGCGGAAAGCAATTATCGTGTTGTTTTTGGAAGACACACAGGCAACAATTGTTTCTTTGGGAAGGGATTGTCAACAGGCGGCAGTTTTGGCGAGAGGAACGAGGCTGGAGATAGGATGGGGCTGTGCTGGAGGCTGCGTGGTGCAGCGATGGGGATGGGGAATGCATAGGTGGAGGGGGCGGCTCTCCTGCAGGGGCAAGCTCTCAACACTGCCGGCTGGAGGAGTTCCCGGAGTTACTGATGTGTTGGCCAGAGTGACTCGCCTGTAATTAGTGACTCGCTTTGTGTGAGTCACCGCCACTCGGCCTCTTATTTATCAGAGGGTAATTATTATTGTTCTCTGCGGGTCCTCGGTCTTGTCTTCGTCCTCCTCTTCCCAACGCCCACACGCCTTCCTGATGCATTGGTTAAACTTAAAGGGTCTCTCTCTCTCAATATCTCTCTCTCTCTCTCTCTCTCTCTCTCTCTCTCTCTCTCTCTCTCTCTCTCTCTCTCTCTCTCTCTCTCTCTCTCTCTCTCTCTCTCTCTCTCACTCAATATCTCTCTCTGTAACGCATATAAAAAATATAAAAAAATGACGGGATGGGGACAGGGGACCCGGCGTTGTCGATGAAATTATCAGCCGACAGAAAGCAAAACATTACTATACTGGTTTTTGTGGTTGTCCCTCCCTTACCATCGCACAAAGAGACTTTTGGGTTCTTTTCCTCCGCACCCGATGAAACGCTTTCTGACAATGGCGACGCGCTGGCTACGCGGGGATTTATTTTACGAGGCGAGAATGAAAACATGCCAATCTTTTCCATTTTCTACAGAGGCAAGTGGAGGTGAGGGGGAGAGTGATGAAAGGCAACGGCTGGCTGGGTTAGGGTTGAGGGGAAGACAGGTGAAACAGGGGAGTCAAATGGTGTAGGAGTGCAATGGGTGTAGGAATGTGTATTTGCACAAAGAAGAGGATGCTCCAGATTGCTATATATGTGTTGGTATGGATTTATTATATGCAAGAGTGTGAGGAATATCAGATGCGTGGATGCATGGGTGAATCTAGACGGAAGAGAGGTATAGAGAGAAAACGGGATGAGTAAAACTAGTCTTGGGGCAAATATGCGTGTACAAAAAGAATGATCGCAAATGTAAAAGAGACGATAAATGGGTAATGTGGATGTGTGATTGTTGCTTTTCAGGTGATGGCAAATAAAGTGAGGCTGAAAAGTAGTGTTAGCTACGTAGTGGTGTGTGTGTATGTGTGTGTGTCATTCACCCATGGTCTTGTCCACGCAAGCCGGATTCGCGATCGCCAGTTTCACCCTCCCAGAGCGAGCATGGAGGTCATTATGACCGATCTTTGGGTAATGCTGGGACTCACATATAACTCTGCCCCATCCCCTTGCTCAAGGGGGACAGTAACTGCCCGAATTTGTCGGTGAAAAACTCCGTGGGAGCGAGCGAGGATTCGAACCAGCTAATCACAGAATGGTGCGCCAAAGCTCTATCCACTCGGCAGTCGTGGCGGTGTAATGTCATTTGTGTGTGGGGGGGTGGGGATGAGCGTGTGGCAATACGTTGCAGGTGTGTAGCAATATATGTAGCTAAATGAAGGATGTACAAATGTGCGTGTTAAAAGATAGAACGAAACCTTGATAGTTGTGTGATTTTGAAAAAAGGAAGAAAAGGATAGTCTTTACATTATAGCATTTGCCATTCCTAATTTTTTTACTAGTGAATCTAGTAAGAAATAACTAGCGCTGGGACACACACACACACTAACACACACACACACACACACACACACACACACACACACACACACACACACACACACACACACACACACACTAACACACCACACACACACACTAACACACACACACGTCCGTGTGGCTCATTGGTTAGGGCGCCCGGCATCATTCTGTGGTCCGGCGTTCGATCCCCGACCCCGCTCATTACCGGGGATTTTTCCACTGTAAAATTCGGACGGTACTGTCCCCCTTGAGCAAGGGGATGTGTGTGTGTGTGGTGTGTGAGGTCCCAGCATTGCCCAAAGATCGGTAATAATGAGCTCCAAGCTCGCACTGAGAGGGTGAAACTGGCGATCGCGAGCCAGCTCGCGTGGACAAGACCATGGGTGAATAACACACACACACACACACACACACACCCCACACACATACAGACACACACACACACATACACATACACACACACACACACAAACATTTTCCATTTCACATGACAAATGACAATGGAAACGCGTTAGCGCGACTCAGCACTCAACAACCGTAGATAAGAGATTTAATCATAAAATTACGCAACCAATGCATTTCATCAATTCATGACAAGCAATGACATGTATAAATGGCGAGCGATACAGGTTTGGGTGGAAAATTTAAATCACATAATTTGATATGGTATTCATCTTCCTTTTGGAGGAGTGAAATGACATTTCATTCATTTATTTGTTATGTATATTGTTTAAGTTATGTGTTTTATATCATCACCATCGTTATCTGTTTTACTGTGATTTTTCTTCTCGACACTTAGTGACCAGTACACGGTGTTCTCTTTTTGAGCCATGGTCGCTTTATTATATACAGTGTATTTATTAACTCATTTATTTGCTCATTTATTTCCGTATTGACACGCACGGAAACAAAGGTAGCAGTTATATTACGGATCCCGTGATAGTGCATGCAAATATAAATAACGTTAACATATTGTAGTGCAGTAGGTTATGCGTTTGTTTAGGTGGACAGTGGCGGCTTATTGCCCATGGTCGCCGCGCTGCTCCTGCCATGAAGCCTTGCAATGCGTCTTCAGACTAAGAGATTTTAAACCACTTAACAACGCAGGAAAGGGTCTTTAAGAAGGTGATGGAGCTTAAAGTCTTGCGTACAATACGAAGCCACACTCAGGCCGCCCATACAACGCAACCCAAGCAAGCTATAGTTAAAGATATATATGACTCTTCAACAATGCCTGGAGGAAAATAATCGCTGCCATCATTGTGCACCTGCCATCTGGCTGCCGGCTTAATCTATAGATTAGCATAAACAACATCAACAAAGGGATAACTGTATACGTTTGCCATCTCTGCATCTGTCAACTCAGCATATACAGACTTATGTTAGAGGTTCATTAAAATAGATTTTTATGGAAAATTAACCCCTTCATAGCCAGATCTTTCCTTTGCTATAAAAAAATTGTCTGTTGTCGAGCCATAAAATCACGAAGTCACTGAATATACCAAATTAGTTAGTCGACAAGGATACTAAACAGGTCATATCTATAAAATATTGTTTATATTCACTATAAATCACCTAATGGTAGCCAAATTACAATGGAAATTACGTTCTGGACCTCAAGGGATTAATCACCTCATCAATATTCTATTCTATAAAAGTCACGCTCTATTACTGTCGATCTTGTTTTGCCTTCAGTCACAGCCCGTCATCGAGTTGCATGCAATCACATGACAGAACACTATACTCTGACACCCTTCATTTCCTGTGGCAGCAAAAAGTATGGAAGGTACAAACATGATTATCTTTCAGCATCACAGTGAAATACTTAAACTCTGTACCCTTGAACATTAATTCTTGCAGCCAATATTTCAACAAATTTATTGAAGCAAAAATAACATTCAATCATGAGTTTAAGGCAACCTTTAATATGCTGATTAGATATAACAATAACATAATACATCAACATAGCTGACAATTTTTTTGGATGTTTTCTCAGCAAAGCCTGACGTGCATATGGGTGATTACAGCGCAGTGATTGGCCAGCACTTCGGCATATCACTGATCCCTACATTCAGCCATGGCAAGTACGACTGTGCTGCCATCTATAGTGAAGACACCATACAACATTCTTGCCCTCCTCCCCTCTGGACGTACGAACTAAATGTAACTATATGACCCTGATCAAGACAACACTCAAACTACTAACACGTAATCCACAAACCGACCCACGTGCTACACTCTCAGAAATGAAGGGTACATTAAGGGTAGAATTGTTACATCGCACCATCACTACCCTTTTTATACCCTATGTCCAGGCTGGAGGGTAGATGCTGCCGATTATACCCTTCATCTACCCTTTATCTACCCTTTTTAGACGAGAGGGTGAGAAAGGGTATATTTGGGGTTGGAAAAGGGTATATTTAGGGTTGCAAAAGGGTATATTTGTAAGGGTAGAAAAAGGGTAGCAGTATTTCATCACTACAAACACCCTTTTTCTACCCTTTTCCTACCCTTCTTTTCTAAGAGTGTAGACAACGCTCACCACGTCAACCACTAACTACACAAATCAACTCGTTACAATATATACGAACCGAACACGCAACGTAATACAGGTGAACAACACATTTTATTTTCAAAGGTTATTTGTTCACGAATAATTTTTTTTTCTTTTTTCTAATATAACAAGGATTCGATTGAGTTTTATTAAGAGGACTAGAAGAATAGTAGTGAGTGTACTTTCCCCTCTAAACGATTATATAACATTTTAATACGGTAATGGTTGTTATCTTTAGGCATTGTGTAGCTATAAATGTGTTGGCATCCCTGGGAGGACAATGACCAGGCTGCCGTGACGCCTTGTTATCGTTCCTCCCAGCCATAACCTCAAGGGAGTTTTGTGAGTCCTTCCCTATCGAGCATTACACATTGGGTCGTTAGGTAAGTCAGGGATAGAAACATACTCAGTTCATCACCCATATACACACAAACTTAAAATCATAAATGACATAAAAAGAAACACATTTGTCCACTGAAAAACTGAGATGAGGAGGACGAGGATGACGAAGTATGTAGAACAGGAACAGGAGGAAAAGGAGCAAAGAATTGTCCGTAGAGTTTTTTTCCTTCGATGTGTGTGTGTGTGTGTTTCCAGCCGCCTTCCTCCTGACTTGCAAGTGAACACGCCAGACCGAAAAGTAATGAACAGTGATAAAAGAAAAGAATGGAAAAAAGGTAACTGGACTGGCGGAGACACGTTCACAAAGGTTAGTTGGCACGCTCGGCTGGAGGGGCACGCCTGCCACGGCACCTCACGCACCACGCTCGCTCTCAAGGCAATGTAGAAACTCAAATATATAACATTGTAAGTACGTACAAGTCATAACCTATCTATTCTACTAAACAGATTATAAGATTTACAAGTATATATATATATATATATATATATATATATATATATATATATATATATATATATATATATATATATATATATATATATATATATTGGTGTAGCCAGCGAGTAAATTATCTTCTAGACAGACAAGGTTCAAAGCAACAACTAAGCATTATTGAGCTTTTGCTGTTTTTTCTATGATACTTTCCATACCATCCTCTCTCTCTCTCTCTCTCTCTCTCTCTCTCTCTCTCTCTCTCTCTCTCTCTCTCTCTCTCTCTGAGCAATGAAAGTTGGCTCCACTTAGCTGATTGCGGAACATTATATGTAAGCCTGTCTATTCTATATGAGTTAGTGTGTGTGTGTCATTCACCCATTGTCTTGTCCACGCGAGTCAAGACGCGCGATCGCCAGTTTTACCCTCCCGGGGCGAGCTTCGAGCTCATTATTATCGATCTTTGGGTAATGCTGGGACCTAATACACCACACACTCCCATCCCCTTGCTCAAGGGGGACAGTAACCGCCCGAATTTCTAAGTAGAAAAATCCCCGAGAATGAGCGGGGCCAGTAAATTTATTACACTAGGACCAGAATTCTCTATACAATTTGGAATATGAGTTTAGTTTACCTTAATGGATTTTAAGAAACTTTCTCCTATGAGTTTCCGTCGCAAATCACTACTTTCGGACATATAAGATGTTTTTAATAGGAAGGAGTGTATATAGGAGATATAAAAATTAACTAACCTAACCCCATCCTTTTGAGTCACTATATAACCTAACCTAGCACCACGTTTTAACCTCCTAACTAAAACCAAATTCGCATTAAAATGTGTCCGCGGCAAGGGAAGAACAGAGGCGATACACAGGGTCTTTTAGAGTCTCTTGGCGAGGCCACCGTGAGATCTCTCTCACGGTGGCCTCGCTCTTGGAGGGATCTTGGCGATACAGGTCACAAGGTCACAAGAGGAAAAAGAGTGAGACGCACGTAAACATTTGTCTCTCTCCTCCCATTAAACTATGTCATATCTCCAAAAGTAATGATTTGCGACGGAAGCTCATAGAGATAATGTTTCTTATAATCTAATAAGGTTAACAGAAACCATACTCCCAATTATGTAGGGAATTCTGGTCCTAGTGTAAAATAATACCGCAGGGGCCGGGGATCGAACACCGGACTACAGAATGATGCCGGACGCCCTAACCCACCGAGCCGTTCAGGCGGTCATCTCTACCCCGTTCAGGTGTGTGTGTGTGTGTGTGTGTATTTTGTTTGTTGTGTGCGTGTGTGTGTGTGTGTGTGTGTGAGTGTCCGTGTGTGTGTGTGTGTGTGTGTAGGTGGGAGTGAGGTCTCCGTGAGTGTTTGTACAAGGTCTCAGCTGCGGTTGTTGGCCCTCCGCTTGTCTACAATTTGCAAACAAACAGACGTGACAAAAAGTGAACTCCGCCCTCACTCCACCACTCTGAACCCACTCCCGGCCCCTGCGTATACCCTCCTTCCTTCCCCTTCACCTTCCCCCCCTCCTCCAGCTGTCGACCCTTCTCCAACCTCCAACATGACAACCTCTGCAACTCATTCTTGTCCTCTTCATTATCTAGAATCAAACAACTCTTAGTGTACCTGGTTAAGATTCACTTTGTCGTCCCTTCCTCACTGTCCAGAGTCCTACAGGCGCCACCGAGGACCAGGAGCCACAGAACAGATTTCACAACACACGACACAGACCTGGCGACTGGATGCCTGGCGACTGACTAAAACTGAGGCAAGTGTAGAAGTGAAAAGCCTCACTCGATTCGAACACCAATTTCATGTAAAACGAAGAAGTAGATTTGGGTTGATCTGGGTGTTGCCTGTATTAATGTTTCTTCAAGCTGAGAGAATATAAATGGGGAACGGCAATTTAGATCATGCAAAACAAAGTATATTGATTTATAAATCATACCCATAAAGTGTTTTGATATGGTAACAGTCGCTACTGATTCAATGATTGCTTTACGAGGACGAGGATTCAAACGAGACATCCGCTATGAAGCGACACACATGCAGGCACTGAGGCGTGTGAGGAAGCAAGAGACATTCACTAGAGCTCATGGTCGTCCCCAAATTTTAGGAAACACAACCTCATCCCTCCCCCCAAGACCACATGATACGCCCGCCCATCCACCCTGCATGACGCCACAACCCTGTTACTCATCTGTACGACAACCACACGCGGACGGACACCTCGTACGCCCGGCAGATGGACGAGAGTCAATATTGGGACTGGCAGGAGGTGGGCGGGAGGGCGGCGGCCGTCAACACCCGCTAAACACCCAGGCGGCCCGAGTGCTAACACAAATAATCGTTTAATGTAGGTCCCTCCCTCGGCGCATCTCATGTTGACCCTCCGTATTAAGACTTTCCGACGGCTTCTGTTGACCGTGCGGTTTGAAACTCCTCCGTCAGGTATATTTTCCCCGCCCCGCCACCTTCTCCACCCCGCCTCCCTCACCTGGCCTCGCAAAAGGGCAAGACTCATGCGATTTTACCTGATGGTTGGGAGGAGTGTCGAGTGGCGGGCCATTAGTGAATTAGGAGGCGTCAGGGCGCGGTAGCTGACACCCTCCCACCTGGACCCTCCCCCCTCCCCCCCTCCCTCCCTCCCCCCTCCTCCATCTCACTTATCTCCACGATACGACGGGGAGGTGACAGGATATACTCACCATCATCATCATCAGCCTTATCATCATCTTTTGTATGATGGTAATGATTAGAAAGTATATAATTATAATAATGATGATGATGTGATGATAATAATAATAATAATAATAACAATAATAATAATAATAATAATAAATGCAATAATAATGATAAAGATAATTTCTTTTTCATACATAAGGCCTTCTAAAAATGTGGGGTGGCACAAAACCCAGAGCACTTACTTCGCACTAAATAGTTAATACGTTAACAGCAATGATATCAATAGCATATACTACTGGCCTCTTCCTAAACATGAGGAGAGCTACACAAAAAATAAGCAAACAAATAAATTTCTGCTATTTGTTTTCATTTTGCAATGGCACTAACACACTGGTTCTCAACTGGTGGCTCATGATAATTTTTTAGTGGTTCACAGGACGTTCACGATATTTGGAAATGAACTGAAATACGTATATATGAAACCAAAATGTTAGCTGTCTATTATTATTTTATTTATTTCTGAAAAAACTGTTTACTTTATATTTATAGGATATATATTTATAACCAACCCTTTACCTACCTTTAAAATCTACCCTTTTTCATCATAACTCTAAAGTCAAAAAGGAGATGGTCCATGATTTTTTTTCTTCTGTTGGGCTAGTGATCCATGGCTTGAAACGAGTTGAGAACCACTGCACTAACAGGAGCACACTCTTAGAAAAGAAGGGTAGGAAAAGGGTAGAAAAAGGGTGTTTGTAGTGATGAAATACTGCTACCCTTTTTCTACCCTTACAAATATACCCTTTCGGATCGACGCAAATATACCTTTTTCCAACCCTCACGTCTAAAAAGGGTAGATAAAGGGTAGATGAAGGGTATAATCGGCAGCATCTACCCTCCAGCCTGGACATAGGGTTTAAAAAGGGTAGTGATGGTGCGATGTAACAATTCGACCCTTAATGTACCCCTTATTTCTGAGAGTGTATATGATAACCTATAAGCAGGAAATACGGATATATGCACTGTACGCTTCGTATATATATATGATGAGCCATGGTGCATCCCAGCTGACTGCATCACAGAGTATACTAAGCCGCAGTGAATAATAATAAAAGCAATAATAATTAAAATATATATAATAATAAAAAAAAAAAATAATGATAATAATAATAATAATAGATAATGATAACAATAATAGGAGCTAGAGTGTGTCCGCTATGAAAACAAAGCCAACGAGTATCACCAAAGCGGAGGAAGCAACGCACAGAGGAGAGGAAACGAGGTGCAAAAGTATAAAAGAGAACAACTGCTACTCAGGAGATTATCCTTGAAATACCAGACACACACACACATACACACCACAGAGAGAGAGAGAGAGAGAGAGAGAGAGAGAGAGAGAGGAGAGAGAGAGAGAGAGAGAGAGAGAGAGAGAGAGAGAGAGAGGAGAGAGAGAGAGAGGAGAGAGAGAGAGAAGAGAGAGAGGAGAGAGGAGAGAGAGAGAGAGAGAGAGAGAGAGGAGAGAGAAGAGGAAGAGAGAAGAGAGAGAGAGAGAGAGAGAGAGAGAGCAGTCGTTCTAACCTCAAATCTATATTTTTCTCTGACTCGCCAACGATTTTCTTGCGGATCTCAATTTTACTTGCATAAAGACGTAACTTTAAATCAGAAATCACTTGATGTACATTATTCAAATTAACATTTAAGTCATAACCAACTGTGAAGGGAGGGAGAGAGGGTAGAGCAGGATGAGGGTAGGAAGGGAAAAAGTTGAGTGAGTGAGGGAGAAATAAATAAAAAAATTACACGTTATTATCACTGCGAATCCTAGCAAAGCCTTTGTTGATGATGCTGCTTGACTCATGCTTGCTGTGACTCGGGATTATGCTGAGCCAGGGGGGGGGGGGGAGAGAGAGAGAGAGAGAGAGAGAGAGGAGAGAGAGAGAAAAGAGAGAGAGAGAGAGAGAGAGAGAGAGAGAGAGAGAGAGAGAGAGAGAGAGAGAGAGAGAGAGAGAGAGAGAGAGAGAGAGAGAGAGAGAGAGAGAGAGAGAGAGAGAGAGAGTTATATTAAAACAAAATACTACGATGAATAGTGAAATGAACATAAAAGAAGCGTTGAGTAACCAATTCAGGAAATATTCACAAATGAAAATATAATGTTAAATTAAAAAGGTGCAATAGAAGCGGCAACAGCGGTGGTGGTGGTGGTGGTGGTGGTGGTTTGTAACGGTGGTAGAAATAACAGTAACAGCAGCAGCAGCTGAAGCAGCAGCAGTAGTAGTAGTAGTAGTAGTAGTAGTAGTAGTAGTAGTAGTAGTAGTAGTAGCAGTAGTAGTAGTAGTAGTAGTAGTAGTAGTAGTAGTAGTAGCAGTAGTGTTGATAGTGATAATAATGATAATAATAGTAATAATAATAATTATTATTATAATAATATTAACAATAATAATGATAATAATAATCATTATTAGTATACAATCAGCATCCTACCACTTCTACTATTACTACCATCACTACTACTACTACTACTACTACTACTACTATACTACTACTACTACTACTACTACTACTACTACTACTACTACTACTAGCTACTTATGCTAACGATGAAAATAATCATAATGATCGTGACGATGGTGATGATGATGATGATGATGATGATGATGATAAAAATAGTCACGATAGTAATAATAATAATAATAATATTATTATAATTATTATTAGTAGTAATAATGATAATAACAATGATGATAATTATTATTATAATGATAGTAATAATAATAATAAAAAGATAATGGATAATAATGATAATAACAATAATGAAAATATTGCAGATAACAATTATAACAATAATAATGATAATAAAAATAGTAACAATTATAACAACAATAATAATGAAATTAAAAATTGTAATAATAATAGAAATAGTAATAATGATAAAAATATTACGCCATAAGAGTAGTAACATATAATAATCATAATGGCGCCACAGCAGTAAGGCGCAGCAGCACAATACATAGATCATGCAAGAGACAACTTCTGATAATTACAATGAAGTGCTGTCAATTTTTCTATATCACGACTGCTAACTTTACTTTTCTAGTTGAGATGCAAGTATAAGATGTGGGATCCAGAGAGTGAGAGTAATGGCAGTAATGGTGGGCGACATGCATGATATTATAGGTAATGTGCGATGTGGTTCTTTCGCCCTTCCATTACCTGGCTCACCTTTCCACATTACCTCCTCACCTTTACTCGCCTCTCCTTTTTTTCCCCTTTCATTTTCTCATTCTGCTCTTCTGCTTTCCTCCTCATCCTCACTTTTTTTGCCATCCTGTTTCCCTGTTTATGTTCTTTTATCTTCCTCCTTGCTTGTTTTATTTTCTCTTCCCTTATATTCAATGTCTCAGTCTTGACCTTTTAGGAACTTCTACTTATATATAACACACCCTCTTGACCTTCCTTAACCAGTTTGCAGTAATAGGTAGCAATATTGCAGGTTACCAGTAAGTTACGTCCTGCCTAACACACCTGTATTCGCTGGGCCTCCCGTTGTACCTGCACGACTGCTGTACCGGAGGGAACATTACCTGCTTTAATTCCGTGCGTCACTTTCAATACTTTCATTAGTTAATAGTGAACGGCTTATTGCCATTGGTTGGGATCGGTGGACTTCATCTTTTTAATCTGTAGGTTTAATATTAATCGCACGCTGTTTAAATATGAAAAAAAGGATAAATTGTATGTTCCCAAGTGAATATACAAATGACATTTCTAATGCTGAATAAATCCCCCCTAAACATAAATCACCGGATAAACAAGAAGGGAAATGTTCCTTTATAAAACAGCAGTCGTGCCGCAAACAAATATTGTCTATGCAATGTTTGTGACAGTGGAGGTCCGTGGCCCGGCGCCTGTCACCCCGTCATCGATAAATGGTCCGTGCGAAGATTCACAAACAATTGACTGAGCTACACCACGAATGATATTATCAGCCGTCAATAACGTCAACAATAATTAATATTTTCATCAGACACCTATATCACACTATTGATCATAATACTTTACGCCATAGACGGCTACGACGCAGTGATCCAATGACATTGATTTAGATCAAACTTTCAAGGATTCTGAATGGTGTTTTGTGGAGCCACTTATGCATACACTTTGCACTCTGTATACCCATACACACTAGGATAGCAGATTGATAAGGAAAAAACGGTATTTGAGTACTGTGTCAGTCCTATACAGTCACCGTGCACAACTCAAAATTGATTTTCCGAAGATTATGCCGCAAATATATAACCGGTTCCTGGCACATTAAAAAATTATAATAAAACGGTAGGTGTAGTACGTACGTATAGGACAATTTGAGAAGCAATAATCTTGAAAACATTTGCAAGGTAAACAAATGATGAAATAACACAAAAACACGTGCTACAAACTCACTATGACCAGCTATAAAACATCAGTATGTTTTTTTTTTTTTTTTTTTTTTTTTTTTTTTTTTTACATTTGTGCCTATAGCGCCTGTAGGCAGTGGTGACCCAGGGCTCGGATGGTAGGCTCTGGAGGTTCACTTGAGGGTTTCTGATGGTTGATCCTCGCCCGTTGGTGGCGCAGGCAGGATTCTTATAGTGACGCCTGTGATTAGAGGCTCATGCCGCCCCCCTGTGTCCTCCGATGCACTCGCAGTCGAAGGTGCACTCGCAGTCGAAGGGATACCTGTATACCTGGAAAGCTCCCACCTCAACTATAAAGCGTCGAGGAGGGTGTTTGTGGTCGGGAAGCCTCAGGTCAAGGCTTGGGGTGAGGAAGAGACGAATGCGTGCCAGTGTCTCGTCGCCCGGCCACCCATCACTGCCTCACAATTACACGAGTTACCAGGAAGACAGTAGTCCATAAGAAAAATGCGTTTGTCACAAACTAATAGATATACGTACTACATATCATTCCATGCTAATTACCTACTGAACCTGCTTATACTAGTACTGCTTCTTTGCTTGTCCATTATTTTTCTGTATCTATTATTCCCTGGAGTGCATGGAGACAGGCAGCTAAAGGTTACACGATAGAACATAATTGCTGATAAGGGTGGACCAGCAAGTGTTCCGAGCGAATCATTACATTACAACAAAAGTTGAAAAAGGGAGGATCGTTAAAAATACATCCATAATTAATTACATGTAAACTGAAAATCAATAATCATGTTATCTCACTCAAAGGGATCTTAGTTTGAAATTGCAGTTTGTCAGTTATCAATATTGGATTTTCATTACATGTTCTAAACTGTCGTGTGGAAAAAATGCAACTTTTATGAGCTTCATAGCGTTCAAAATGGTCATGCTTTCTGAGTGATCTGTCAAATATAACTTCCTCTTAACCACAACGCATATACCCATATTTTATGACTTATTATTTTCTTATTACTGTTCCCATTGGCCTGCACATATATATTGTTCGCTGCACCGCTGGAAGGGCTATAGAAGGGCTAGTGAGTATCTCAGTATAATAGTAATAGCTCGTGTTCGGCACTCATCGTATATATATGCTCCCACCCACTCACTCTTCCTGATGGGTTTTTCCCCAGTATACTGCACGAGAGGAATTCCTCCCTTGGTTCAACTACAATCATGCAATGCCCATCAAGACACCACTGACTTGGTGTCTTCTGACTTCTGACTTCTCACCAGCTCCGGGCTGGGATAAGTTTGTCCTTAAGATTGTGTCCCAGGCTTTTGTACCAAAGTGATTTTGTTCCACAATTATCACGCCAATAGCTTATGCGAGTATATGAATGTTAATTTCCAAGAAGTCGTGGGACGTGACCACCCGCAAATACATGATAAGCTATTCATATTTCGGAGCCTCCAAGTGTTGCGGTGAACCTTCAAGAGAACAAGTGACACCAAGGTCAAGAGAGAGACTCTCTTGACCTTGGGTGACACCTTCACATAGGAATACCAACATCGTCACGAGAGCTTACTATCTGCCTGGCCTTCATACATGAAAAGACAAACTTACAAGTATTTTCAAATGCATTGCGTTACGTCATCTCGTGCGAAAATGAAACATCAGTAAATGAACCTTGATGCCTTAATGATCTTTTTTATATTATCGTGTTCATCTCACGTCTCGTGTACGGGGTAGGTTGCTTCTTTTATGAAATTCAAGTTGTCTGTTAAGTAAACAGCAACATGTTTCTGAGATGCTGTGATCAATAAACGTATAACGCATCTTTATAAATGCGTGACGCTGTATACCGCTATATACAATTTGTTATAAAACTTACTTTCCCTGCTTAGGAGTAAAGTATGATGAAACTTTTATAATCGCATTGCAAATGGTTGTAAAAATGTCCTTAGCAAATGGATGTTACTACAAAGTTTTTACAATGCCCATCCTTGTCATATATGGTTAATGATGTAATAAATGTAATATCTAACATTTTCGAGAAAAAAATAATCTGATTTATATTCTGAATATTCTCACCAGCTCCGGGCTGGGATAAGTTTGTCCTTAAGATTGTGTCGCAGGCTTTTGTACCAAAGTGATTTTGTTCCACAATTATCACGCAGACACAACTATAACAAGGGAATAGTTATGCAATTCCACCTGTCTTAAGTGAATTGATATAATTGATATCTAAATATATATATATATATATATATATATATATATATATATATATATATATATATATATATATATATATATATATATATATATATATATATATATATATATATATATATATATATATATATATATATATATATATATATAATAATAATATAAGCGAGAGTGTGTCTGTGTGTCTGTGTGTATGTCCGCGATAGGTGCCGCCCCCGTGGCACAATCCATCATATGGGACAGTTTTGGAACCAGCTCGACCAGGGGCACATTATAAGCCCACTTATAAGATGATCCGATCACTTTTTTTTTTTTTTTAGCAGCCTATTAGCGAGAATTGTGAAAAAAAAAGTGGGTTGCGAGAATTGAGGAAACCTTGATGTAGGGTGATGGGTAATGGGTGAGTGAATGGGTGGGGTGATGGTAATGGGTGTAGGGTGATGGGTGAGTGAATGGGTGGGGGGTGATGAGTGATGGGTGAGGGAATAGGTGGGGGGTGATGGGTAATGGGTGAGTGAATGGGTGTGTGGTGATGGGTAATGGGTGAGTGAATGGGTGGGGGGTGATGGGTAATGGGTGAATGAATGGGTGGGGGGTGATGGGTAAGGCGTTAATATATACATTTCTACATCCATGATTTCAGGAAAGTTAGAAGGGGCTATCTGGAGAGTCTGTGTTTGGTGGGTCTTCGGCCCACCAAACACAGGTGGTGGGCCGATGGCCCACCAATAGCCCTCCGCAGGAGCTAGCCAAAAAGTCCGCCCGGAGGGCGGCTTTGCGGCTAGTATATATATATATATATATATATATATATATATATATATATATATATATATATTTCTCTCTCTCTCTCTCTTCTCTCTCTCTCTCCTCTCCTCTCTCTCTCTCTCTCTCTCTCTCTCTCTCTCTATATAATATATATATATATATATATATATATATATATATATATACTTCCAATTAATTTTTAACTTCCAATGTCTGTTAGGTGTAGGTAAAATATTTTTATTCTGTATGTAATATATTACATTTTTTACATTGATTTTTACTAATTGTAATAATGTTTTAGCCTGATGATGCCAATAGTTTGGCGAAACGTTGATCATTAAACCCCAACAACTATGAAGACGAGTGTTTATGTCGCCCTGAAAACCATCCATGAAATTCATCACCTCACGCTATAATATATATATATATATATATATATATATATATATATATATATATATATATATATATATATATATATATATATATATATATATATATATATATATATATATATATATATATATATATATATATATATGAAAGTATAAAGCAGACAGTATACACGAGATTTTCGAAAGGAAGGTGGGCCAATTTGTTTGGGAGGTGTCTTGATACTCTTCATGATAAACGAATTTGCTAATTTGAAGGATCACACCTTTGCGCCAACAGCCTTGACCTAATCACCTGACCTCACACACCCCACCCGACCTCAGCCACCTGACCGCACCCAACCTTAAGCCACACCTGACTTAATTCTCCTCCTGCCCTGACCTGCTAATCATGTGTTCCCTATATAGGTTCCTTTGGTGGTGCAGCACGGAGATTGTGTTGAGGCTATCCACGTCATCCCCCCCTCCTTCCCCTCCCTCCCTCCCCCAACAGTCTGGTGGAGCGGGAAGAGGCTTTTGATGACTGCAGGTAATGGATAACTATACATATTCGTATGGATGGGGAGATAATATATATATATATATATATATATATATATATATATACATATATATATATATATATATATATATATATATATATATATATATAAATATATATATATATATATATATATATATATATAAATATATATATATATATATATATATATATATATATATATATATATATATATATATATAATATATATATATATATATATATATATATATATATATATATATATGCTACTTTAGTATGCGTTCTACCGTTCTGTTTCTACCTTAGTATGCGGTCTACCGGCTGTTTGTACTTTAGTATGAGGACTACCGCGCTATACTGTGGGTTTAATGGATTATTTCCATCGGGGAATAACCATTTTTAAAATTTATTAATCAATTCATTAATGAACAATAACATCACGTTGCTAATTCTAATACAATAGTATATCATGCATAAACAATTAGCGGTATACATTACGAATATCGTTCAAAAATGCTATAAACAAATCAGGTTCATCTTTTCTGAGCACTTTCCAGAAAAAATGATTAAGGTGTGACTGAAACAGTTCCTTGCTAACACCTCTCATGTTCTTTAAAATACGTGTTTTGGCATCCAATCACGAGCGTTCTATGCCTTGAAGGTTTGCTCCTGTTACTGGATCCACGTAATTTTCGTGGTGATTCACTGTACTATGGCGATAACCCAGATTATTTAAGTTTCCATATGCAGGCCATTCACCAGAGTGAATCACTGAGCCGGCTTCACATTCCCGCTGAATGATGGGAATCAGAGTATTTCTGTCACGCCGTTCTACATGAAAATAACGGCAATCAGAGCCTTGCTTGAGGCCAAATACCCAAGGCCCATCGATTCGGAATCCATGGTTGACCTGACCTGTGTTAGCTACCTGACCTATGATCTGTGGACCAGTAACTAATCCCTTCAGATGCAGGGGTAGGGGACCTGTGGACCAGTGTAGGGGTAGATCACACCCCACACCACTGTAGCCTGCGGTACTGCGGTAGACCGCATACTAAAGTAGCACCTATATATAATATATATATATAATATATATATATATATTATATATATATATATAGAGAGAGAGAGAGAGAGAGAGAGAGGAGAGAGAGAGAGAGAGAGAGAGAGAGAGAGAGGAGAGAGAGAGAGAGAGAGAGAGAGAGAGAGAGAGAGAGAGAGAGAGAGAGAGAGGAGAGAGAGAGAGAGAGAGAGAGAAGAGAGAGAGAGAGAGAGAGAGAGAGAGAGAGAGAGAGAGAGAGAAGAGAGAGAGAGAGAGAGAGAGAGAGAGAGAGAGAAGAGAGAGAGAGAGAGAGAGAGAGAGAGAGAGAGAGAGAGAGAGAGAGAGAGAGAGAGAGAGAGAGGGGAGAAGAGAGAGAGAGAGAGAGAGAGAGAGAGAGAGGAGAGAGAGAGAGAGAGAGAGAGAGAGAGAGAGAGAGAGAGAGAGAGAGAGCGAGAGAGAGAGAGAGAGAGAGAGAGAGAGAGAGAGAAGAGAGGAGAGAGAGAGAGAGAGAGAGAGAGAGAGAGAGAGAGAGAGAGAGAGAGAGAGAGAGAGAGAGAGAGAGAGAGAGAGAGAGAGAGAGAAAAAAAAATCATACACAAAAGACACACACGCACACACACACACACGGCGCAAACTACCGGTCGGGACGGTATCATTATTGTTATCATTGTTATTGTTTATACTATTAGTAGTATCATTATCACTACTATAATTTATATCAATAACATCGCCACTATGATTATCCTTATTTTTATCATAAATTTTAGATGTTGTTCCTATTGTTGTAGTGTTGTAGCAGCAGTAGGATCAGCAATAGTATTACAAATAGTAGTATACATGTATCAGTAGCAGACGTAATAGTATATAATTATCAGAGCTGGGCACGTTCCTGGATTTGGGGTAGTCCGTACCTGTACTTCCGTACTTCGGGACGCGGGTCGTCCGTACCTGTACTTCCGTACCTTATTTTACTTTGTTCTGTCCGTACCCGTACCTCCGTACCTCCGTACCTGTACCCTATAACTATTAAAACGCGCCTGAAAAAATATAGTCAGTACCTCAAAAATAAAACAATATACAAGGCTATAATACATCAGAGCTTCATAAATATATATAGCAATATATATTTACCATCAAATAATCATCAAATCAATTAAAATAAATTAAATCTCTGTCCTGACATATGAGTCAAAGACAAAGAACCTGCAATTTTTTTAAGTTTTAATTGACACGATGCGATAGGCGATAAGAACATTAACTTATTAAGATCATAAGATGTCAACTTAAAAATATTAAATTAGTAAAATACTGCAATAGAACAGTTAGATTTGTCTTACTTCCCAAGGTGCCACAGCATAGCCTTTAGCTGTCTGGTGCCCTCCTGCCTCTTCCTCTGATCCTCCTGCTCAGTCCCACTCTCCTCTATGTCCTGGGTGAACAGCTGGGAGGAGTCCAGCTCCACGTCAGACAAAGAATATCTGACGTCCCTGTGGTATGGGTTCTGGACGCAGATGGTGCAGGCGTGCGGTTCTGTAGCTCACACTACTACAGCTACTATCCCCAGACACACTCCTGCTCTGTCGCTATCACTTCTTTTCACGTATTTGTCCATGTTAGTTGTAAACACTAAACAGTAAGCAATAGCAGTGAAACTTTGAAACGCGTTGCCGGGTGTGTGACTGTAAACATAAACGTTGTTGATCTTGAGCTTGATGCCGCACGTTTGGGTTTACCAGGCACCACAGAGGACGGATCTCGCCTTAGGAAATGATCAGCTGACAGCTAGTGGCAAATGCTGCCAAAACGCGTGAAAGTTATTCTGTGGACTGTTTTTCGTCTTCGTTTTTTTTTTTTTCATCATAGAAAATATCAGGTACGGAAGTACGGACCAAAATTTCGCAGGTCCGTACCTGTTATTTCCGTACCTTTGAAAAACTTTCCGTACCTCCGGACTTCCGGACCTAGTTTGAAGTCCGTAGGTAGGGAGGTACGGAGGTACGGACAGAGGTACGGAAGTGCCCAGCTCTGATAATTATATAGTTCATACATACTACTACATACTACTACTACAGATAATACTACAGATACAATATACTACTACTACATACTACTACTACAGATAATACTACAGATACAATATACTACTACTACACACTACTACTACAGATAATACTACAGATACAATATACTACTACTACATACTACTACTACAGATAATACTACAGATACAATATACTACTACTACACACTACTACTACAGATAATACTACAGATACAATATACTACTACTACACACTACTACTACAGATAATACTACAGATACAATATACTACTACTATACACACTACTACTACAGATAATACTACAGATACAATATACTACTACTACACACTACTACTACAGATAATACTACAGATACAATATACTACTACTACACACTACTGCTACAGATAATACTACAGATACAATATACTACTACTACACACTACTACTACAGATAATACTACAGATACAATATACTACTACTACATACTACTACTACAGATACAATATACTACTACTACACACTACTACTACAGATAATACTACAGATACAATATACTACTACTACATACTACTACTACAGATAATACTACAGATACAATATACTACTACTACATACTACTACTACAGATAATACTACAGATACAATATACTACTACTACACACTACTACTACAGATAATACTACAGATACAATATACTACTACTACAGATAATACTACAGATACAATATACTACTACTACACACTACTACTACAGATAATACTACAGATACAATATACTACTACTACACACTACTACTACAGATAATACTACAGATACAATATACTACTACTACATACTACTACTACAGATAATACTACAGATACAATATACTACTACTATACACACTACTACTACAGATACAATATACTACTACTACACACTACTACTACAGATAATACTACAGATACAATATACTACTACTACACACTACTACTACAGATAATACTACAGTTACAATATACTACTACTACATACTACTACTACAGATAATACTACAGTTACAATATACTACTACTACATACTACTACTACAGATACAATATACTACTACTACATACTACTACTACAGATAATACTACAGTTACAATATACTACTACTACATACTACTACTACAGATACAATATATTACTAATACATACTACTACTACAGATACAGCTCGCTTCGCTCGCTGCCAATTATATAGTATGCAGATAGAAGCATGTGTTGTTACTGTCATTCACTTCCTATATAACATTATCATAAATGTCTTCTTGTTTCTGATTGATTTATTGTTTATGCCTGATTGCATGCTTGCACTTTCTATTTACTTATGTTTGTTACGTTCTTAAGTCATGTTTCATAGACTATGCGGTTCAGTTTGGTTTCCGTATTACAGGATGGATATAGCATTGTTATAATCAGTGCAGAGAAGGATGACTAAACTGATACAAGGGATGTTTAACTTTAGTTATGAATAGTGTCAGGGTAGAGTGTCAGGGTAGAGAGTCAGGGTAGAGTGTCAGGGTAGAGAGTCAGGGTAGAGTGTCAGGGTAGAGAGTCAGGGTAGAGTGTCAGGGTAGAGAGTCAGGGCAGAGTGTCAGGGTAGAGTGTCAGGGTAGAGAGTCAGGGTAGAGTGTCAGGGTAGAGAGTTAGGGTAGAGAGTCAGGGTAGAGTGTCAGGGTAGAGTGTCAGGGTAGAGAGTCAGGGTAGAGAGTCAGGGTAGAGTGTCAGGGTAGAGAGTCAGGGTAGAGAGTCAGGGTAGAGTGTCAGGGTAGAGAGTCAGGGTAGAGAGTCAGGGCAGAGTGTCAGGGTAGAGAGTCAGGGTAGAGAGTCAGGGTAGAGTGTCAGGGTAGAGAGTCAGGTAGAGAGTCAGGGTAGAGTGTCAGGGTAGAGAGTCAGGGTTTAGAGAGTCAGGGCAGAGTGTCAGGGTAGAGAGTCAGGGTAGTGTGTCAGGGTAGAGAGTCAGGGTAGAGAGTCAGGTAGAGTGTCAGGGTAGAGAGTCAGGGTAGAGTGTCAGGGTAGAGAGTCAGGTAGAGAGTCAGGGTAGAGAGTCAGGGTAGAGAGTCAGGGTAGAGAGTCAGGGTAGAGAGTCAGGGTAGAGAGTCAGGGTAGAGAGTCAGGGTAGAGTGTCAGGGTAGAGAGTCAGGGTAGAGTGTCAGGGTAGAGAGTCAGGGTAGAGAGTCAGGGTAGAGTGTCAGGGTAGAGAGTCAGGGTAGAGTGTCAGGGTAGAGAGTCAGGGTAGAGTGTCAGGGTAGAGAGTCAGGGTAGAGTGTCAGGGTAGAGTGTCAGGGTAGAGAGTCAGGGTTAGAGTGGTCAGGGTAGAGTGTCAGGGTAGAGAGTCAGGGTAGAGAGTCAGGGTAGAGTGTCAGGGTAGAGAGTCAGGGTAGAGTGTCAGGGTAGAGTGTCAGGGTAGAGAGTCAGGGTAGAGTGTCAGGGTAGAGAGTCAGGGTAGAGAGTCAGGGTAGAGAGTCAGGGTAGAGTGTCAGGGTAGAGAGTCAGGGTAGTGTGTCAGGGTAGAGTCAGGGTAGAGTGTCAGGGTAGAGTGTCAGGGTAGAGAGTCAGGGTAGAGAGTCAGGGTAGTGTGTCAGGGTAGAGAGTCAGAGTAGAGAGTCAGGGTAGAGTGTCAGGGTAGAGAGTCAGGGTAGAGTGTCAGGGTAGAGAGTCAGGGTAGAGTGTCAGGGTAGAGAGTCAGGGTAGAGTGTCAGGGTAGAGAGTCAGGGTAGAGAGTCAGGTTAGAGTGTCAGGGTAGAGAGTCAGGGTTAGAGTGTCAGGGTAGAGAGTCAGGGTAGAGAGTCAGGGTAGAGAGTCGGGGTAGAGAGTCAGGGTAGAGAGTCAGGGTAGAGAGTCAGGTAGAGAGTCAGGGTAGAGTGTCAGGGTAGAGAGTCAGGGTAGAGTGTCAGGGTAGTGAGTCAGGGTAGAGAGTCAGGGTAGAGAGTCAGGGTAGAGTGTCAGGGTAGAGAGTCAGGGTAGAGAGTCAGGGTAGAGAGTCAGGGTAGAGAGTCAGGGTAGAGAGTCAGGGTAGAGAGTCAGGGTAGAGTGTCAGGGTAGAGTGTCAGGGTAGAGAGTCAGGGTAGAGAGTCAGGGTAGAGTGTCAGGGTAGAGTGTCAGGGTAGAGTGTCAGGGTAGAGAGTCAGGGTAGAGAGTCAGGGTAGAGAGTCAGGGTAGAGTGTCAGGGTAGAGTGTCAGGGTATAGAGTCAGGGTAGAGAGTCAGGGTAGAGTGTTAGGGTAGAGAGTCAGGGTAGAGAGTCAGGGTAGAGAGTCAGGGTAGAACGAGAAGTAACGGATTCAAGCTTGAAAAGCGTAAATTTAAAAAGGAAATTGGGAGAAACTGGTTCACAAATAGGGTGGTGAATGATTGGAATGGACTAAGTCGTCAGGTGGTCAATGCGGAGTCTATTGGGGTCTTTAAAAGGAGTCTGGATAAATTCATGGATGGGGAAGAGAGGTGGATATAGGTAGAGTTAGGTAACAGGAACTACATCGTGTAGGTCTCACGGTCTCTTGTAGCTTCCTTACTTCTTATGTTCTTATGTTCTTATATGTTATGAGAGGAGATTGAAGCTATTAAATTTACTCACTCGAGAGGCGTATAGAGTAAGGGGCGATCTAATAAAAGTTTTTAAGTTGATAAAGGGATGCAGTAAAGGAGATGTAGGAAAAGTTCTTGTATGCGGTGTATAGTAATGCATGGGTGGAACAAGAAGTAACGGATTCAAATTGGTAATACGTATACATATATATTCAAAAAAGAAATAAGGAGAAACTGGTTCACAAATAGGGTGGTAAATGATTGGAATGGACTCAGTCGTCAGATAGTTAGTGCGGAGTCAATATGGAGTTTTAAAAGGCGGCTATATAGACAATGTTATGGCTGGGAGTAAAATGTGCCATGGATGTATATATGTATAGTGTTGAGTAACAGACCGAACTACCGCGTGTGTATATATCTATAGGTCTCACGGCCTCTTGCAGCTCCCTTATTTTCTTATGTATTTATGTATATAGTAATGATAATTATATATAACAACTGTATAGTAGTGGTCGTAATGATAACAGTAATGGTGGCTAATACGGTATACCTAGTGATAGCAATAATAGGGTTCAGAAATTGCTGTCTGTCTGTCTGTATGCATGTTAATACATAAATATTATCTCTCTCTCTCTCTCTCTCTGCAAGATGCACTTTCATACAATGCAATTTTTCTCGTACGTAGCAATTATGTTGGTCTCTTTCTCTTGATCAAGTAAGGCAGAACAAATAAAACCATGGCCTATATTACTTGCTACGACGAATTAAACAAAGCGTTAACGATAACTAAAACAAATAAATGAACAAACGATGTGTTTTAAAAAGTGTGTGTGTGTGTGTGTGTGTGTGTGTGTGTGTGTGTGAATATGTGTCTTTTTGTGAGCTGTAGCCGCTCCACCTCTTAAACTTTTCATGCTCTTAATTAGCAACTTATGGAAGACAGTAGAGGGCTGGGCGAGGAAGCGTGGCAGGCAAGGGGGAGGGTGAGGGAAGGCATTAATAAAGGTTGAAGAAAGGAAAAAAAAAAAAGAAGAAAAATTAATGAGTGATGAATGCAAGGAAGAAAGGATGACAGAGCGGATATAGGAACACCCTTGCTAGCAGGTCCTCTTTCCCTTTCCTTCCCACTCATCTCGGAAGCTGTCCCCTCCCCCCTCTTCTTCCCGTGTTCCCTTCGTCTGCCATACGAGGTGTCCCTCTATACAGGATATGACGGGCGTGCGGCCTCTCCTCACCCTCGCCGGTGTAAAGTGTCCTAATAGTCAATTCCAGTCAATTGGATTGATGCGAGAACTGATAACACACCCCAAATCGCTCCCTGATACTCCTTGCGAGGACAAGCTCCTCCCCTCAAGAGTTTTCTGTATCCCTATTGGATGGTGATACACTTGGCGGCCAATGGCAGCCGCCGGTTAGAAGACGGGGCGTGGCTGGCGAGGGTGTAGAGTGGCTCAGAGGCTGGAACGTGAGACTAGGCGGGGCTTGTCAGTCAAAAGTGATTTATGGTGAGTGAAGAGCCATGGATGCTCACTTTGGAGTACCGCGCCGTGTGTGGCTGACTGACTGACAGGCTGCCCCGCCACGTGTTGCTCTCTCGCCGCCGCCGACTGACGCTGGCCGACCAGTGTGCGCCGCGACTCGACGAACAGTGAAGGGAAGCGCCTCTCGAGGGTGTGGTGTGTCTGGTGTCCTGATTCGAATTGATACAAAGTGGCGTCAGGCGGTGGGAAAATGGTGGAGACGGGAGGTATGCGGTCAGCGGGGTCCTCGCCCGTATCTTCTGCGCTTCCGCCTCCAGGCTTGCCGCTGGGCATGGCGGCATCCCTTGCCGAGCCCCTGGTGCCAACCTCTCTTCCCTGTCTCGCCCCGCTGCCCCACTACCCCTACCCCGCCTATCTGCACCACCTGTCGCAGTACATGGGGGCTGCGGACCCCCTGAAGCAATATCTGGCCAGCGGTGACCCCCTCAAGCACTACCTCACCTCGGAGCACCTTAAGTACCTCCTGCCGGAACACATGCGCCTTTACCTGGGCCACGACCCCCTCAAGAGTTACCACGCCACCCCAGCCGACCACCTCAAGCTACCACTTCACATCTCTGACCCACTCAAAAATTACGCCTCGGCTTCGGAGCACCTACGATGCCTTGCCTCAGGCGAGATTACCGACGGTGGTGGTCTGCAGCCGGTGTCACGCGGCCAGTCCTCCGTCTTCACCATCGAGAGTCTACTGGCACCCAGGACGTCTGCAGGGGCGCCGCGCCTGCCGCACTCACCCTTCCCCACCATCCCTCGCGCTCACTATGACCTTCTCGGTAAGCAACTTTCCTCTCTGTTGTTAGATTTAAGTCACATTCTTGTCCTTGTGTTTCCTTGTTGCATGAATTTTTTGGTGGTTGTGGCGCACATGGTGACGCGATCCCCAGCGACGCCTCGCGGCAGGCGGTGTGTCTCCATCCCTCCCGCCTTCCCATCATCTGTGCCTCGGGCGGCCTTCTTAGCACCAAAGCATCGCAGTCGTCCCGCCGCTGCTCAAGTCCTCAGGCTGCAGCACTCACCCTCATGCAGGGGTCGTGGGCGGCAACATGACGGCATGGAATGGGTTAATTCCCTCGCCTCTCCCCTATCAATATGATATACGTGACGCTGAAAGACAGGTCGGTGCCAAGACCGGGGGGATGAAAAGGTTTCCTGACGGAAAGATATTTCCTGCAGCGGCTAGGCACATGACGACGCTGTTGGTGTGTGTGTGTGTGTTGTGTGTGTGTGTGTGTGTGTGATAGAGAGAGAGAGAGAAACATGAAGTTTACAGTGTCCTAAGACGTCTTTCTCCTCACAAATTAATTACTTAATTACTTTTTCATTTGACTTATTTGTGGGCAGCGCTGAGGCCCCAGAGGGACGCCTTAGCCTGGGCCGCGGCGAGGGAGAGGGGAGGAGGGAATCAATTTTCAGGTGTGTAATTAACAACTAATCCGCGGCGCCGGAGTCGAGCTGAGAGGAGCGCAAGGGACGACTTCACGGTAATCCTCTTTGCCCGCTATCATCATTTTGATCTTGATTGTTTTCTACATCTCTCTCTCTCTCTCTCTCTCTCTCTCTCTCTCTCTCTCTCTCTCTCTCTCTCTCCTTTTTCCTTTCTTTTCAATATGTATCTTTTTATGGCATTATAACATACATTTATTTCTCGCACACACTTATATTTTCGTTCTGCCTCTTTACTTTTTTTTAAATTTATTTTTCCTCTTCTCCCTCCAAGTTCGATCTTCTACCCGCCTCCTCCTCCTCCTTGTTCTCCTCCCTTCTTTGACCTGTGGCTAAATTAACTAATGCAAATGGATTTTCTCTCAAACCGATTAATTGTCGAAGTACGGAATCCGTAAAAGGAGAAGGGAACATATTTGGTGGGGGGAGGACACGGGGAAGGCGAAAGAAAACACGCACACACAGTCACACATAATATACACACACATACACGAGACTGAGTGTGTGTGAGCAACGCGTACATACATTCCACATGTGTATAATCCTCCACCCATCCAACCACCACCACCACCACCACCAGCACACTCCTTGAACTTAATCCTCGTCTTAACTTCTCGACCTCTCGGCGTCTGACTTATTGTGGCGCTGGTTACTCCGTCTGCCGCTTGTCCGTCTGGCTGGTCGCGTCATCCACGTCACCGCCAGAAAGAGAGAGAGAGAGAGAAAATAGAAGTGACCAACCTACATAAAGTCAAACTGAATGATTATTAGAGTAAAGACAGATTTTGTTTGAATTCTCTCTCTCTCTCTCTCTCTCTCTCTCTCTCTCTCTCTCTCTCTCTCTCTCTCTCTCTCTCTCTCTCTCTCTCTCTCTCTCTCTCTCTCTCTCTCTCTCTCTCAGGAAACACATATACGGCCTCTTGCTGTTTAATAAGCGGAACAATTTCAAAACACGACTTTCATATCAGATTATTGTTATTCGACAAGAAGACCATCAAGGTTTATCTCTCTTAAGGAGCGCTGAGGACCACAAATCCTCTTTTCCTGCCCCCGATATCAATCTAAAATGGCCTCTTTTCACCCGGGTAGGTCGAGCAAGATGAACTTCTGTCGTTCTTTTCATTCCCTCATCTTCGCGTGTGGGGTCGGATGAATCTCGCCGATCCTGATGATTACTGAGTCGAGTCTTAAAGCGATTTACAGACCTATACTTGGAGGATTTCACGCTAATTTAATATAGCTTTCTTCCGTGCGGCCTCCGTTTTTACCCTTATGCTTTATTTTCACCACCACCACCACCACCACCACTACCACCACCTCCACCACCACCCCCACCTCCACCACCACCACCACCACTACCACTACCACTACCACCACCATCACCACTACCACCATCACCACTACCACCACCACCATCACCACCACCACCACCACCACTACCACTACCACCACCATCACCACTACCACCATCACCACTACCATCACCACCACTACCACCACCATATCCCTGTCCATGGTTCTCTATCTCTAAACCCACCAATTCACTATACCATTTCAAGTCAGATATTCCTCAACCATTACATTGCTTCCCTCCTCCCTCCTATCACCTCTAAAACCAGAAAGTAACAAAGAAAAAGTATCAGAAGTAAGGTAGCAAAATAACCTAACCTAACATTACTTTTTTTTCCGTTACATTATTTTTGCTTGAACACCTTCCTTCCAATTCTCATTATCAAAGCAGTGTCGTATATCCGCCTGCTAAAACTCTTTCCTTCCTTCCCTTCCTATCGCCCCTATGCCTGTAATACTTGTAGGCCTATTAATATGCATGAGTTTCTTCCACAGCGAGAGGTATAAATTAATCCCGCGTAAAGGATTTAAGAGCCAGCCAGCCTTCTCCCTCCCCACTCCTACCCTTATACCGCGCAGAGTTTAACCTTATTACGGGGGACTATATCCTCGCCGCCGTCACAGCGTTCTCTTGCAGATGCTTGTTTCAGATATACTTCGTTACTGTAATTTATTTATTTTTTGTACTCACTTTCTATTCATGCATTGTATACCCCTCTCTCTTTCTTTCTCTCTCTTTTTTTTCTCTCTCTCTCTCTCTCTCTCTCTCTCTCTCTCTCTCTCTCTCTCTCTCTCTCTCTCTCTCTCTCTCTCTCTCTCTCTCTCTCTCTCATCACTCATACGCATAGCAAAATATACAGATTATACAAAAATGTACACTAAACAGAAGCTAAGTCCAAGAAAATACATGAAAATAGTCATCAACAAATACAGCAATAATTATAGACACATGCACATCGTTGGGTGCCATTTAGTTATAGATGCAACACTCCCATGACCTTTAGTTTAGTTATTCGCTGTCTGGCCCGAGTGGCGATGAAAAGGCTTTGGATTTTATGACTATCGGCTGTGCAATCGGATGAGCTGCAGACATACAAGCAATTATAACTCACATCCTTTCCCTAAAACGCGGGTGCCAGCCTTTCATATACATCTAGATAAATATTTCAGCTCTAGATAGGAACAGGATATATGCCGTATAATATAAACTCCAAGTGGCGTTCCTGGTTCACCCTTTTAATCAACCCTTCATGCCCAGATCTTTCCTTTGCTATAAAAAATCGTCTGTTGCTAGCCATAAAATTACGAAATGAGACTTAATATAACAAATTAGTTAATGGACAAGTATACACTAAACATGTCATATCTATAAAATATTGCTTATATTAATTAAAACTCTTCTAATGGTACACAAATTGCAATGGAAATTACGTTCTGGGCTTCAAGGGGTTAAACACAGCGTCCGGTCATCTATACTGCAACACGGAAGCCAAACTCGTTGATATTTAAGTCTCATCAATTCAATTTAAAAACCAGCACCTCAGGCGACAGGAATTATTGGTTACATAAAAAAAGACTTGTGTGGATGGTTATGAGACGTGACCTGAGATACGCAGACGTTCTGAGTCACAATAAGAGTGTTAAGCTTCAATGTGTACGCCATGGCTCGGGTACACAAGATGGCGTTCCTTGTATCACTATATTTAAACTCGTTCCTATATACGGAGGGAAGGCAACTTTTGTGGGACAGGCTCATTTGTCTTGTGAGTCCACCGGCAGTCGTGTCTCCTGTGTGGTAAGAAGCAAACCTGCGTGGAATGAGTCCGTGTATAATGAAAGGATGATTTCTTAGCGTAATTTATTTGCCGGGATTTCGTGAGTATATTCCTTTTCCTTTCGTCATCATTATTTTGTCCGACATTTTTAAGGTGAATATCAGTTTTTTGGGGAATGTGTAAAAAAAAGAAAGAGATATTGGCCTCAAGGTATGAAACAAAATTTTGTAAAGGAGGGTCCGCTGAATGGCACTCCCGCATATAAATAATTAGGAAAGTTTATAAGACTGCAAGAAAAGTGTTAGATGTCGAGGCGTCTTGCTGCTCCCTCATGAAAAGTTGAGAGACTGTTGATAACACTGAACTGTTTGATGGTTTTAATGAATGATGTGAAGGTGTCAAGAATGCGTAACTTTTTCTTAGCGTTATTCTGTTCCCGTTACTACCAAACCTTTTGTGATATTCTCGCACGTTGAGGCAGATGCGTTTTAGAAAGTTAGGTAATAGAACATGAGTGAAATATAATCTTACAATAGTGTGCAAAAGCTTATTCGAAACCTCATAAAAAAAATTAAATGGTTAATTAGACAGCAATTTTTCTATTATTCTTCAAAGAAGATTTAAACGGAAGGGAAGCGGCATCGAAGTCTTTCAGAGGACGCAATTTTACTAACCTTACACGTCACCTTATAATGGAATTGAATAAAAAAGATGAATGGCAAATACATGTACACGTGTACAGTAACATATGAAGAAATAAAAGATCAAATATTTAATAAGCAAGAAATCGAAGGAACAAAAACACCCGACAGATCACTTACCTTGATTGTCAAGTAATAAAAGTTTAATATGTATGATATTACCTTAACCCCCCTCCCCCCCTACACACACACGATGGTCAAATGAATAAAAGCGTTGGCGCGCCACTCTGTGGTTTGCCGGTTCGAATCCTCCCTGCTCCTGGGGATTTTTCACTGAGAAATTCGGCCGGTTACTGTCCCCCTTGAGCAAGGGAATGGATGCACATGTGTGTGGTGTGTGAGGTCCCAGCATTACCCAAAGATCGGTAATAATGAGTTCCAAGCTCACTCCGGGAGGGTGAAACGGGCAATCGCGAGTCCGGCTCGCATGGAAAAGACTATGAGTGAATAACACACACACACACACACACACACACACACACACACACACACACACACACACACACACACATACACATGCAGAGAGAAAGGGGGGAAGGGGAGAAACAAGCATATCTATAAAACATTCCGACTCAAGCAATTTTCATCGTCATTCATTAAAGGCGACGTGAATTAAACAAAGTCACGGTTCAAGGTAAGGATTGAACTCTTATTTTTCACGTTATCTCGTCCTTATCTCTTTTCTCGATGACTAAGCTGATCTAAACGCCTTTCTCCCTCCCGCAGGAGCCAGCCAGTACCCGGGACTGTACTCCGCCTCGCTCTTTGGCGGGTCTGGGATGGGCGGAAAGAGGAAGAGGCGCCACAGAACTATCTTTACCGAGGAACAACTTGAGGAGCTTGAGAGAACCTTCGCCAAGACCCACTACCCCGACGTCCTCCTCAGGGAACAGCTCGCCCTCAAGGTGGAGCTCAAGGAAGAGCGAGTCGAGGTAAGAAAAAAAGTTTGTGTGGGGGGGGGGGTCAGTAAAAAAAAAAAACGTATCACTGGGTATAAAAAAAAGGTATATACAGTAAACCATTTAGATTTTCCACAAAATATAAAAGTCTAATTTAATTACAACCCATCTGCAACACATCCTCACGCACGCCGCCTTACCTTCCCGGGGACTTCAATAAAATCATGACGCTGAAGACGCAGTACATCATTATAATGCAAAAGAAATAAAAACACAATGTCATTTAACTCACCGTCACTCTTTACGTTGCCGCCGCGCTTCTCTCATTTAACGTCATCGAACACGTCCAGATGTATTGAGTTTAGGGTTATGCTATAGGATTCTTCTGCGTGTCGCGTCCTTGCTCCGCCACGCCTCATGTTCAATGTGCAAATGTTCCCATGGAAGTCAGTCACTGTCATTGTCGCTGCCGCATTCTGTGAATTTAAAAGTGAAAATTAAAAAATACGTTAAACGGGTCTACATATATACATTAGCATCTCGTTTTGCATTTTATTTGCAAAATTCTTTTAAAAAGCTAATTGTATTAATCCCTAATACAAATTGGTGCACC
>JACEEZ010023931.1:522500-531915 GCA_016584305.1 Chionoecetes opilio
ACCTTCGTCGCTGCTTTTCGTTCCGAAAAATATCCCTTTTATGGTAACCTTACTAAGTCGACGAAGGTTGTCGCTCAACCTTCATCATGACTCTCGGTACGGGCGAGTCGCGATATGTGTTATATTCGTGTATGGTGATGGGTGATGGCATACGTTTTGGTTTTGGTTAAAGTTTGATGTTGGAGTGACAAAACAAAATTGATTCAATACATACAGCGATAATAAATTGATCTTTTAGATGGTGGAAGATTCTTAGTGCAACCTATCTTATAGGTGTTGCAAGGATTCCGATATGTATATTTCTATACTATATAATATTATGTTCACGTCAACTTCACGAATCTTTTATCATTTTTCATATATTGTTTATAATTATGTAACTATTATATAACATCTTAACCTTATCTCTTATCCATCTTAAGTTGTTTTTATGTTCATATCAACTTAATAAATCCTCAATATTTTCTGCATATGATTTGTCTACATATACTAAGCATGTTCAGTTCTAATTTGCTTTTACCATGTTATGAATATACGCGTACATATGTACGCGACGGCAACATATTTTTTTACTAATATGAGCGACAATTCTAAAGCGCCTTAAGTCTTGATTCATAGAACAAAAGTACACGAGATTAACGCTTAATAATTTTTCAACATCTTTCTGTGATTTATACGTAAATATTTCTACCATTTTTTCCTTGTTATATACTGTCCTGAAAAAACTGACATCTCTTAACATAATAATAATGTCGTTTAATAAATGTCACTTTGAGATCAAGAGAAATAACACTTCTTTGTCGTTTTCATTATTTTTCTCTAAGTATTGATAATGACAAGGTGGTGGACGTTAAGGCGTGTGCCCTGTGTTGCTTATCTCGCGGTTTAATGTTTCTTTAAGGTATCTATTTGGTTATTACTTTTATCGCTGTTCTTATCTTAGATCCTCAAGATTTGTAGTGGTAGTAGTAGTAGTTACGAGCGAGCGCGAAGCGCTCGTGAGTCCTCACTGATACGGGATTTTTCCGGGATAAGCGGCCGACCCGACCCGACCAACCATCACGCTTTTCAGGAGCTTATATCTTTGGAATCCCCCTTCCGATTGACAAGTGGTCTTCGCTATCTGATAATTCAATTCTATAATTAATTCTGATAATTGATTCAATCCCTACAGTTTCAGCGTAAAAAGACAAAGGTAAATGGAGTTTAGATGACAGCAGACAAATTTCCTTGCTATCGAGAGTCCGGGTGACTCTCACGTGCGGCGGGTTTCTACGGGATCGCTCGTCCTTCGCCGATTAAGGCGTCTTACTGGTAGTAGTAGTAGTAGCAGAAATAGTAATAGTTATTATCATCATTAGTATTATTTTTGTTGATATTTTTTATTTTTTGTTCATGTTTTTCTTGATGACAAGTTACGATTCCACACACACTCACACACACACACTCACTCACTCACACACACACACACACACACTCACCACACACACACACACACACACACACACACACACACACACACACACACACTACACACACACACACCACACACACACCACACACAACACACACACACACACAACAACACACACACACACACACACACACACACAACAATACACACAACACACACACACACACACACACACACACACAACACACTACATACAACACACACACACACACACACACACACACACACAACACACACCACACACCTCACACTCACACACACAACACACACATACATACCACACACACCACACACACAACACACACACACACACATACAACACACATCACACATACAACCAACAACACACATACACACACACACACACACACACACACACACACACACACACATAACATACAACACACACACACAACACACACAACATACATAAACAACACACAACACACATACACACACACACACATCACACACACACACACACACACCACGAGGAGGGTCGCCACGACTCACATAAATAATTTGTCAAGAGTTGATTCATAATATATTAATGAGTCAATTGGTCTCGGTGCTTTTCATAATGGTGCCGATTAGTGTTTCATGGTGCTTGGTAGTGGCGTGTTGATGTGGCGTGATGAAGGGGGTGGAGGAGGAGGAGATAGGGGGGAAATTGGAGGACAAGAAGAGGGTGCTTAGGTGTGGTTGTCTATAGAAACCCCCCCTCTCTCTCTCTCTCTCTCTCCTCTCTCTCCCTCCTCTCCTCTCTCTCTCTCTCTCTCTCTCTATATATATTCTATATATATATATCTATATATATATATATATATATATATATAATTATATATATACATATATATATTTTTTTCTCTCGCTCTCTATTTCTCTTGCTCTCTAATGATATACTAGTAAATGAATAGTTTATTTATCTATCTATCTCAGCGTTTATTAACCTTTTACGACCTGAGCACCCCCTGTAGTCAGGTCTAGAAAGTCCAGCACCCCCTAACTCTGGCTAACATCTGGTTACAGAGACTACAGTTGACTACAGCACTCGAGTGAAAGTACATCTCACTGAAAGTCAGTATAATGAGGTAAAATTTTTTCAAATAAACATAATACTCTTGTCAAAATGTATCCCTTCGATACTTTTTTATCCATTGCGAGGAACTCTAACATTGTAGCACCATATATGCAGCATTTCCCAGCACCCCAAAAAAATTTATTTCAGCACCCCCAGGGGGTGCTAGCACCCGAGGTTAAGAAACACTGATCTATCTTATGTTCCTCTTCTCTCCATCTGTACATTCTCCAAACAAACCATTACAAATCTCCATTTGATGGAGATTTGCCCGGCATAATGCTTTATTAGACCTGGAGAAGGCGGTAGAATATGGAGGGGCGAATGGGGGTGTAGGAAGGTTGGAGAACCAAACACAACAACCTCTTCCTATGATGACTTGGAAGATCCAGAGCGGGCAGGAGCGAGGAATCTACAGCAGAAACCCTAATACACTGCCAGATATACAAAAAACGTAAAAAATTCAATCGTTCCCACCGAAATTGTCAAAACAGCTAAGGACGTTATTCCCGCCCCAACGTTTTTGGCGTCCTAAGTTTTTTTGCGCCGACTGTATATTACGTTTTTAAGAGTAATGTTCATGTATTTCTTGGTTTCTCTCCATCATTTATTCTTTTGTTGTCGTTTTTTCCCTTTTGCATTATTCTGCTTCAACAATATTTTTTTCTGTATTTTTTTCTTTTTGCTATTTCCTTGTAAATTGCATTTTTGTATTTATTTTCTGAGCAAACTTATCTCTAGCTTATTGTTATTAATACTGTCTTTGTTGTTATTCTTCCATCTTCATCTTCGTCATCTTTATAATCTAGTTATTTCTAATTCGCTTCCTCTCTTCTCTTCCATAATCTTATAATATATATATATATATAATATTATATATATATATATATATATATATATATATTTTATATATAAAATATAATATATATATATATATATATATGATATATATAGATATATATATATATATATATATATATATATATATATATATATATATATTTTATATATATATATATAATATATATATATTTTATATATATATATATATATATATATATATATATGTATATTATATATATATATATTCTCTCTTCTCATATCGCCCCCTTTATCCCCTTTCTTTGTCCCTCTCTTTATCCGCTCTTCCCTTCATCCCCTTTCTCTCCAACCTTTATCACCTCTCTCTATCCTTCCTGCCCTTCCCTTCCTTTATCTTTTAATTTCCTTTATTTCATTCCTCCCTCTCCTCTGTTGCTATTATGGTTTGTTGTAATAATTATTGTAATGAAGAGCATTTCTTTACTGAAAGAGAGAGAGAGAGAGAGAGAGAGAGAGCATATTTCATTACGAACATTTATTCTGTTTTTTTTAGCTTGTTCACAGATGCACAAGCGTATACATTTGAGAGATACATGTGTGTGTGTGTGTGTGTGTGTGTGTGTGTGTGTGTGTGTGTGTGTGCGTGCGTTGTCTGTTTCTGCTCTTCTTGCAGTCTTTTTTTTTTTTCTCTCTCTCTCTCTCTCTCTCTCCCTCCTCTCTTCTCCTCTCTCTCTCTCTCTTTCTCTTTATTAACAGAAGGAGGAGGAGGAGGGAATGGGGGTGGGCGGGAAATTAAATTGTCGACGCTCCATGAGAGCAAATTAAAGTGAGCCTCGTGTAGCTGGCGTGAACCCCGTCTTTGTCACATTACCTGCCTGGGCTCAAAGTTTGTCGCTGCCCAATTAGTCGCTCCAGCCGCCGTGATCGCTAATTGGGCAGTCAGTTTACATTGGTGCCGCACGGCTGATCACACGACGCCACCCAACACACACATACACACACACACACAAATGCACACACACACACACACACACACACACAAACACATACAAACACACACACACACACACACACACACGAGTGGGTAGACAGAGGCCCAGCTCACCCCCTGCCACGTATAACGCCTGGCTGGCTGACTGACTGACTGGATGCTCTGTACCCTTGCCTCGCCGCTCTGCCCGCCCACCTGTCACGTTGCATTACCTGGATGAGTGTTTAATTGCGTTTCGGATGGGAAAACTCATCGTCTGTGTGACATGTGAGCATCACGCCGCCACCTGTCGGGCCGGGAGGTGGGGACTCAGCGCTGCTAATGACGCCGTCGAGGCCCCGAAAGGGAGTTGGACGTGATATAAATTAAGAGAGGTGTGGCGAGGCGCTCTGGCGTTTGCCAATAAGGACATTCTTTTAATTGGGGGTTGTAGTGTTTCGCAGCGCTGATGGTGGTGGGGATGCAGTGGTAGGGGAGTCACGCCCCTCCTGCTCTTCCTCTTCATCCTATGTTTCAAGTTTTCAAATATTCTCACTATGTTAGGTGAAGACTCGTGTGTGTGTGTGTTCATGTGTTCATAGAAAAAATCTGGGGAGCAGAATAAAGAGAAGGACGAAGAGAGGGCGGGAAGGAAAAGTGACGGAAAGATATATGTGGAAAGGGAGAGGAAAGATGAAGAGAAAAGAAGGAATGTAGAAAGACAGGGATGGAAAAGTGACAGAGATAGAAGGATGAAGGGTGAGGGGAGGGAAGGGTTCCGTCAAGACCCTCACTCCCTTCAGTTTCCGGCTTGACACACGCTAAGGAGCTTCTGGACTTCCTTCTCCCTTTCCCTCCTCTTCCTGCCGATGTCGTCCCTCTCCTTCCCTTCCCTTTCCTTCCCTTACTCCTTCCTCTCCGTTTATGGTTCACTAAGTTTATATTACATGAGCGTGTTTGCATATAAGGGAAAACACTTACACAAAAGGTGTGCATGCATGTGTGTGGTGTTGTAGTGTTATATGAGTCCCCTCACCGTGCCTTTTTGCTCCCCCGCAGGTATGGTTCAAGAACCGCCGCGCTAAGTGGCGTAAGCAGAAGCGTGAGGAACAAGAGCGGCTGAGGCGTATGAGAGACGACGCAGGGCAGGCGGAGGCACACCCTGAAGACGCTCGAGACCCAGACCTGAGCAGCGACGAGGACGTGGGCGGCGCAGAAGCCTTAGGCTCGACCGAGGGTAAGGCCTGCGAGGCGTCCCCAAAGCCTGCGTCTCAGAGCGAAGTGACGGGCGGCGGCCACAGCCCCGGCCCGGCATCAGCCTTCTTCTCCCTGGCAAAGATGGCGGCCGAAGCGGACTCACAGCGGCCTGAGCACATGCCCGCAGTGCAAAGGGTTGCTCATGCCTGCCACGCCGACCTCAAGCCGACGCCCGTCCCCGGCCACACCCTCGGCAACGGCTTTGACACCCACGCCAGCCATCCCCCCCAGGCCTTCCTGCTGGCCGAGGAGGATCTGCATGCCGTCAAGAGGAGACGAGTGTCGGCAGAATGTTCCGAGATCGAACTGACTTAACAAGGGCCTCGCTGCCACCCTGCTGCCCCGGGCTCCGCCGCCCCGCCCTTGTTCTACTAGTCACTGGAGAACCTTCGCTTGGTGTTCAGTTGCGCAATGTATGTTTCTTATGTGTATGTTTGTGTTTGTGTTTGTGTGCACGTGACAGTGTGCTACAGGATGAATGTGTGCAATGTTTACCACACTTACTTGACTACACACACACATACACACCCAGCCACCCACACACACACATACACACCCACACACACACACACACACACACACACACACACACACACACACACACACACACACACACACACACACATACACACACACACACGGACTCTCAATGTTCCCTATTATAGGGCTAAAAAATCTTCGTGGTTGTATTCTGTCTATCCTGTAACATAGTCTATAGCAGCAGAAGGAACATACGTTGGCCCCCGCAAGATGCATTAAATCCAACAACTACAACTACACCATTACACACTTTTAAAAACAACCTAATTTCAAAACGCTGAAGGAGGCTCCCCATATACTAATAAGTATCTGTACATCTGTTTATTTTCTGTATATATATACGTTCCTGAATGAAATATGTCAAATGTAAGAAGAAAAAGGGAAAAAGGAGTGTAATATATTGTGTATTAGACTCACTGTTCTTTCTCTCACCTAACTGGATGGCGCTTTGAGTCTCCCTCTTTATACTTCCCTCCCTGTCTTTTCTCCCTGCCGAGCCTAAGGGCTTGCAAGGGAAAGGACAAAACGTCGGATTAGTGGAAGGTATAGAAGGGTGGAATGAAAGGGAAGACGAGAGTGAAGACGCGGCGTACTCGTACATGGGGGTCGAGGTGAAGAAAAATCGATGCATGTACAATCATAGCAAAAACGAAAAAACAATAAACTGTTGGCTATGCAAATATCTTAAAACGAACGCTTTATTCAGACTGTAACGTTAATATTAAGCTATCATTTACAGAACACATGTTATTACTGATACTGCTAGATTACCACCATCACTATCATTACACTATTACAAGTATACACCACCACCACTATAGTCACAACTCCAAGAAGCATAACAACCACTGGAGGGACAGCAAGGGCGGCAGACTGTAGAAGGCGCGCCCGTCAGCTCAGAGAGAGAGAGAGAGAGAGAGAGAGAGAGAGAGAGAGAGAGAGAGAGAGAGAGAAAAAAAATAATCTCGACATAGCTCTTCCACCAAAGACGAACCAATAACTGTAGCTATATATATATATATATATATATAATATATATATATATATAAAATATATATATATGAATCAATATACTGCTCTTTAGTGCTTCATCCGGACTTTAATAGGATATACACGTCCGAGTATGCATAAATGTGATAATCTAATCTAATGATATGATACAGACGCAACATGTCTCTAAATACCCAGGTCAGTGTTAATAGACATAAGCCTATAGGCAGTGCTGGGCACGCGATCCAAAAATAGGTGGTCCACTATCGCTATTCCGCGATCGAAAATTTGGCGTTCCGCGATCGCGGAATATTTATTTAAAGTAATCGTCCAGACCATTTCATCATTCCTGATTTAATGCAGTCAAAATATAGCCATGATCGAGTATATCAACAATATGTTGTCACCGTTTGCATCCAGTCACCCGTTTTTAAATGATCCGCATTTAAAATCTGTAAATTCCCCGTGCTCTCAAAACACAACTGTTTATCAGCAGACGACGCACCATGGGTCGGCGACGTCACAACAGGGAGCCTCCCAGCACCGCCTGATACATATGCACGGAGACTCTGAGAAAAATGTAGTACTTGGGGAATTTTGGGTGTTTCTGATATATTTTTTGTGCGATGTGGCATGTACTTGCATCCTGTGTGGGTGCAGCGTGGGGGCTGTGCCTTTACCGAGAGCTTAGCACCCATTTGCAAACTGTGGGGCGACGATATATGTGTGCAGATGTGTGCAGCGGCGGCAAGCGGCGGGTAGGTCGGGTAGGTGCAAGGCCACCGAGATGAGAGGGCTGCAGTACCCTGGCTACTACCAGCCGCTCCCGTCGCTCCAAAGGTCTGCACACATATATCGTCGCCGTGTGGGTTGTGAATGGGTTTGCTAAGCTCTCGGGAATGGCACGGCTTTCTTTTGCCGTGCCCATGCAGGATGCAAGTATGTGCCGTGTCGCACAAAAAATATACCAGAAGCACCCAAAATTCCCCAGTACTACATTTTTCTCAGAGTCTCCGTGTGTCTGTGTCGAGCGGGGCTGGGAGGTCTTACCTCTTGTGTCGTCGCCAGCAAGTTTCGCGCCACGGCTGGAATGTGCTGTTGTTTTTTTTTTTTCCGCGCTTTTTTACAAAAGTCATGTTTTTAGGGAAATAAGGCGTGAAAATGAATAATTTTTTGTGGATTAGGTATTTTGAATGAACATTCAACATAATTATGCAAAGAAAAAATGGGTCTGGACGATTACTTTAAGTTTGAATTAAAATTCCGCGATCGTTTATTCCGCGATCGGTAATCGCTAGCGAAGTTTTTCTTCGAAGAAATAAAGCATTAAGCCATTATACCCCATTAAGTAATAACTGTTAAGTCTTAACTCTAAAGTATATTAACCATTAACCCGTGGTTAATGGTTAAAATGGATCGTGGACTAAAAATCGCGGAATTAAAGGCAAAAAAAAATTCCGCGATTGCAATCGCGATCGCGGAATTAATTTAAATTTAATAAAAATTCCGCGATCGATTTTTGGTAGTCTGCGATCGCGGAATCGCGGAATCGCGGACTATAATTCCGCGACGCCCAGCACTGCCTATAGGTAACCACCAGGTGATCGTCAGTAACCCGCTCGTAAATATAACATATACAATATTTTTTGTTTATGTTTTGGTTCCGTAAACTGAGCAAGAATTACAAAAAAAGATAATGATAATCGTCAATCCCTAAAAATACATGAGCAAACCTATAAAATAGACCATCATAAATATAAAAAAAACATAATAATAAAATAATGAAGACCCATCACCACCTCTATATCCGCAGTAATATGCAAGACAAAGAAAAATAACTACACTCTTAGAAAAAAAGGGTAGGAAAAGGGTAGAAAAAGGGTGTTTGTAATGATGAAATACTGCTACCCTTTTTCTACCCTTACAAATATACCCTTTCGGATCGACGCAAATATACCCTTTTCCAACCCTCTCGTCTAAAAAGGGTAGATAAAGGGTAGATGAAGGGTATAATCGGCAGCATTTACCCTTCAGCCTGGACATAGGGTTTAAAAAGGGTAGTGATGGTGCGATGTAACAATTCTACCCTTAATGTACCCCTTATTTCTGAGAGTGTATAGACAAACACGAAGCAGACAGATCACTTACCATTACTAGGCTCTGAGCTGAATGAGAAGCGGCTACAAGGGGCATTAAGGCTACCGAGTAGACACGACAAATCAACGAACGTACTACAAACTTGGAGTAGAGGCACTAACCAGGACGCGGGCGGGGGAGGGGATTT
>JACEEZ010023932.1:0-31596 GCA_016584305.1 Chionoecetes opilio
GGAGCAGCGGCGCACCTTCCCTCCTCGGTTTGACCGTGCGAGGGAGAAGAAATTTTATCGGGTACGACGGGACGGACGGAGGTGAGATACACGGACGAGCAGCACATGCAAAGACGGATTAGGGAAAGCGCGGTGGGGAATGGCAGCCGAGTGCCAGTCACTGTGGGGGAGCAGCAGGAACAGCAGGCCAGAGAGAAAGGAACGGTGCCCCAAAGCGGCAGGAACAGAAGCTGCGGAGAGATGAAGTGTCGTACTAGTGGGGGGCCTAGCCGTAAAAATTTGTTCACGGTTGGAAACAATTTCTGTCCCTTTTGTGTGTGATAGAAGACCCCTACAGCTTTGCCAAAAATCACGGGGGCAAGCAAATTGACCTCCTTAAAAAATATTGCTTACTTGTCAACTTAGCACTATATCGCGAGTACTGTGAAAACATAACTCGTAATTTTTGATAAATGTCGGGTTTCAAAATAGCACTCCTTATTGTAAAAATAGTTAAAACAGAATTAATTCTGACTGCAGAAAGTTTTCAAAAAAGGGAAACTTTCGAAAATTTGAAAATATTGAATTTAATATTTCGAAATGTGCGAAAACGGCTTTAATAAAAATATAATAAGTTGATTGTGGAAATAAATGATATCCATGTATGACTTTCATATGAAAAACTATGCTATTCGTGCTTAAATATGAAAGAAATTCTTGCACTGCCACGCAAACTGGCCGGAGTTTCTTCGAAACAGCCAAAACAAGACAGATTTGTTTAAATTTCCCTGTCCAAAAATGTAAAGCTCATCAAGGAAGATGGAAAGTGGTCATCGCAACACAGGGTACAGACATTGTAAATTCCAGTGACATTTCAGAAGCCCAAAAATGCCGGCTGTCACCCTGCTCACACGAAGAAGCGGACACAAGGCTCATAGTGCACTGCTTTGACATGGCCCAGATGAATCACAGCGGACGTGATGATCAGAACATCAACACTGATGTCGTCGTGCTGGCAACAGACTCATACCTCTCTCTGAACATGGGATACGCTGTGGATTGCCTTTGGAGTTGGAACCCATTTCAGATTTCTACCAGACTCATGATTTTGCCACAGCACTGGGCCAGAAAAAAGCAACCGCATCCCTGATTTTCCCACGCATTCACGGGCTGCGACACGGTTCCTTCTTCTCCAGTGCCCGGCAAAAAACATGCTGGGACGTGTGGATGTCTGATCCTGAGCGGACGGGGTTTTCCTGAAGATGTTACATCCCCAGAAACTCTCTCAGACATTTTCCTTGAAGTGAACGATTCGTCTCTCTCATGTACGAAAGACCAGCATACACTGCAGAGTGAAGGGACACCAGGAAACACCTCTTCACAAGAGAGGAAGAATGCTGGAGACGATCCCCCCAAAAACCCAAGCCGCCCTCCAAGAACACACAAAACGTGCCATACTTCAAGCACTTCTTTGGAAAGAGGCTGGATCCCTCAACCGAAGTTCACAATCCAGAGGAGGGGGATGGGAAAAGAAGGACAGAAACTACAGGCCTGTGTGGACGACCCTACCAGAGGCATCAAAATCTGCAATGGGGTTGGTCAAGTGTGGGTGCAAGCAAGGGTGCAGAGGCAACTGAAAATGTCCTGAGAGCGGATCTCCGTGCACAAGCTCTTTGTGCCTGTGATGCCAAATGCCAACGTGACTGATAGTACATGTTTTAAAACCAAAGCTTCGACTGCTTTAAGGTAGCATAGAACACATCCATAATTCTCTTCCAGACCGCGCATTTCCCAACTGTTAGCGATTTCGTCTACACGCCTCAAATGGCGCTTGGGCTTTTAACCATTAAAAATAAACCCTGGGACATAATTAAAAATGGTCTCAATGAATTTCCCAGCTCATTTTACCCCCAGGAAAGTATTTTAAACCAAACCTAACCAACCTAACCTAAACCCTTACAAGTAGTTTTAAAATTTCCCAAAAATTCGCGTGTGAGACGAAACTGTATACACTTTGGGAAATATGCTTCCAGACCTTGAATAGCTTGCCCCCCCCGTGATATTCTGAACCCTAAGACATACCTCTTTCACTGTGTAAAAGGCAGCTTTGTTTCGGAATGGAACAATTGACCCTGTAAATGCAGTTAGGCCCCCACTATACGTGGGGAGGAGAAAAGGTGTGGTGGAAGTCGGCTTCCGTGGGATGGACGTAGAAACTGAAGAATGTGGCGATGAAGGTGAGCAATTGGTGTGCGTGTAGGGAACAGGGGCGAGGCACCACACCAAAGTAAAAGAGCCAAACCAAGGTGACCACGAGAGTCAGAGCGAGTGCACCGCAGATACTGTCGCTGGCCCAAAAAGATGAGGCTGGCTCGACGTAGCGGCATGGCGGGCACAAGGGGCGTTGTGGTGCACACAATGATCCCCGGGGCCTGGAAGGAGGGCGGTGGGGACCTTGTACAACAAGACGGTTTGGGTGATAACTTCGAGGACACTGTGGGGGACGACAACTTGGAGGAAGACTACGCGAATGGAATTTTTAGTGAGTCGGGCGACGCTGGAAAGAAGAAATTCGAGAAAGAGCTGCGTCTCCACAGTGAAGAAGAATAATTGTTGGAGCTTTGAGGAAAGTTTTTGAGTGACGACGAGACGCACAAAACACACCCTTCGAAGAGGAGGAGAATGATCTGGCAAGACGAGGCCGATGACGGTGACGGCCTCATGGCAATCCTGAAGACCGTCCCGAGCCCAGACCATCCCGCAAAACGAAAAGAGTGAAGAGCGGTAATAAAACCCTGCCAGGGCGCGGCGCCTCCGCGACATGAAGGAAAAGAAAAAAGGGTGATGGAGGAAAAGAAGAGGAAGATGAAGCAGGTGGAGGAGGAACGCTACAGGCAGGTCATGTTCTCACAGACGCCTCGAGTTCCAGCAGCAGGAAGCGGAGAGAAGAAGCAGGCGGAGAGCGAGAGGATGCTGCGTGATTGCGATGACCTGGACGGCCAGTTTCGGCAGATGTTGGCCGATGCTCAGGAGCACGACGCCGACCACTCGAGCCAAGAGTGAGCGCCCACACAGGCAAGAGAAAAAAACAGGATAGATACACCCTGATTGCCTAGTTGTTGTCCGGATATGATGTATCAAAGCTGTGTTCATGCATTAAACAGCGAGCAATCTTCTCATATAGGCCAAGATGTTAAAAAAAAAAAAGAAAAAAAAAAGAGAAAAAAAAAAAGAAAGAAAGAAAAAAAGTCACATGTACTTGATGTCTTATAGCTTAATATAACTAATTCAAAAATACAATTCTGTTTTTCATTAATCTCCTTACCTTACAATCTCTTATACTATATAATACTATATACTCTTATACTATATATATCTCTAATACTTATAATAACCCTAACATGATAATAATAGTTCATTTAGTGGTGAGTGTGTGTTTATCTGTACCTGATCCATGGGAATTGGTGTGATTGTGTAAGTCATACGTGTGGTGGGTAGTGAGACAGCTTGGACGCTAAAGGCTGCGACGGGCTTTCCGTTTATAAGCGGAGTTATCATTCCCTTGGTGTGTAGTGTGTGAGGTCCCAGCCTTCCCATCAATTGGCCTCTAGTAGCTCTGAGCTCCCCGTGAGGGTGACGGCTGGCGATCGCGAGTCTAGCGTGATAATAAGGTAGTGCGTGAATCTAACCATAGAGAAGGAGAGAGAGAGAGAGAGAGAGAGAGAGGAGATGAGAGAGAATGAGAGAGAGAGAGAGAGAGAGAGAGGAGAGAGAGAGAGAGAGAGAGAGAGATACAGGCTAACATACAAACATATTTACATACTTACTTAAAGAAATAGACAGACAGACTGTCAAACAAAGATGGAAAATTGCGATAAAATGAAGAGTATAGGAGGAAGTGAAGGAGGAGGATACACATAGCAATAATCATAAGCCAATACATTTAAAGTAAAGAAGCAAAGGACAGGTTATACCATAGTCAGGACGATAAACACTGATAGGAATCCGCACACAAACAAAAGGTGAAGGAGGCAGGTAAGGGACAAAAAATGAAGGGCATGTGTCAAAATTCCAGGTGTTTACACTAACAATTTGCGTGCCGGGATAGCTGGTAGTCACCCACCACTGGCTCAAGGGCTAATGCGACGGAGATGAGCACCGAGGTCACGCGCAGCATAGTGTATTCCCCCATCTTTACCTTGCTATTGATAATAATTAGGGTGCAGCCGCACTGGGAGCGAGAAAGCGAGCGAGAGCTTTGTCGTAGTATTAATAATTATATAATATTACAATATAATAATATGATTATAATAATGAGGATAACGTAATAATGACAATAATGATAGCAATAATTATAATTATAACAAAAACAAAATAAATAATAATATAATAATAATAATATTGCATAAACATGCTCTAGGGAGTTAGTGAAATGCGGCAAGGCTTCACCCCAGAGTTGTCACGCACACCGCTGCTATTACAGACTTTCTTTGCTCGCCCTCGCGAACGAGCTTCATGTTAATTAAAGCGAAGGCCGAGCTTCAAGTTAATCCTTTACAGTTCTATCTTTTTCTCCTGGCTCACGACGACCACGGCTCTTCTCTCCTTATCAGTATCGACCTCAACGCGGGACAAGTAGAACAAAAGTAAACTTTGGAGCTCTTCATTCTATTTTCCCGTCGACACCTCTCCCCGATTTTGAGGTCGCAGCCTGTGTCGCTTAACTGTCTACTTCATGGGGACCTGCAGCTTGTAACCTTTTCATTGCTTCCTTTTATTTCTGCCCTTAGCTAGTCCACCATGATGTAATATAAAATTAAGGGGCGGTTTTAGGGGGGGAGGGGGGGCGTTTGGGCCATGGCCAAAGGCCCCCGCGCCCGCAAGGGCCCCGCAAAACCAAGGAAAAAAATGTTTTCAATGAAAATCTGAATGCGGCCCTTTCTTTTTTGCTCGAACACTGTTACATTGCGGGTACCATAAAAACCCACAAATTATTTTCCCAAAACAAAATTTTAAATAGGGTGGAAAGTTTAAATTTAAACTTATATGAAATTAAACCCACATTTGGAAAAAATTCAGAGCCCTTTTCCCCGCCCCTTATCGTCTTTAAACTCCGGACAAAACAAACCCCTTTCGGGATACCTCTAAAAGAATAATAAAGGGGGGGAAGTTTTTTAAAAAAAAAAAAATAAATACTAATCAAACCCTCAATAACAAGTATGGGGGTCCACCCTTTGACCCCTTTGTTTTTCCCTCAGTTCTTGCGGCGGGAAAACGGGGCCAGCGAGCTCAAAGTGCTTTAAAATACCTAGTCTACACAATTCAGAAGTCTCAACAAGCAACAGAAGTTATTGAAAAAACCCGAAGTTTTTTTAGCACTAATTTATCTTTACGCAAATTTACTCTTTAAAGGGTTGTTCTACGCAAAAAGTTTTTAACGCCCCTCAGGGATTTTGACAGCACTACTGGAGGGGTAATTTCAGCTCAATCCGACAATATATAGAGTAGTTATTCATTTTTGGTTACAAAGGGGGCTATCCTTTTACGCAAAGGGGGCTTATGGTAAGTAGAGCTCGCCGCTCGCTCCCAAATAACCCCCTTTAACCGGGAAAAAATTGTACCCTTTTCCCCCCGCCCTTAGATTCGCTATGGGGTTATTGGTTAGGTCAGGGGTTCCCAAACTCTTCAGTCATCGACCCCCTAATAAAGTTTAAAATTTTACATCGACCCCCCCAAAATTTAAAGGGAAAATTTGTAGGTTATAAAAAAAAAACCGTAATACATACACGTTTGATTAAAGGGAAATATGGGGAATAAGTAGTATTTATAGGTATTTGTAGTAGTATGTGTAGTAGTAGTAGTAGTGTAGTATAGTAGTAGTAGTAGTAGTAGTATTTAGAGAGTATTTAGTAGTAACGTTTTGAAAAATAAAATGGAATGGCTGCCCAACTCATAAACGAGGGGGGGGGAATACGCTTGCTCCCTCAGTACAGGAAGCGGACAGGAAATTTACGTACGATACAAACTGGGACAGAGGAGAGGAGAAGAGGGGGGGGGTGTGTGTGGGGGGTTTGGTTGGGGGGGGGTTTACAATCCGGGGGGGACGTCACGGGCTAGCACCGGGGCCAAAGTCAACCCTCTCTATTTTCAGGAGACAAAGAGGGGGCTTTGGTACACTCGCAAAGGGTTTGGTTGGGGCTTTTGCTTTGGTTAAAAATTTTTCCTCCCCCTAGCCTTTCATGGGGACTCCCAGCCTTTTATTGCCCCCCTTTCGACCCCCGGGCGATTCATGGGAACCCTTTGGGTTTCCCCCATGCCCACTTTGGGAACCCCGGGGTGGGTTTGGATTGAGGTGGGGTTTAGTAATTTTTTAGGGGGGCCCGGGGGCGGGGGAATGAAAGGGGGGAGGGGGAAGTTGAAGGGGGCCATCTCCCTCCCGGATAACCCAAGTATAGGCTTTCCGGGCCTGGCCCCCTTTTGCTTTGGCCCCATTTTTTCCCGGTTGAACGTGGCAGCGACCCACTTTCCACCCAATTTAACTTTACGCTAATTACCCCTTTAAAGGGGTTTTTTTCTACGCAAAAATTTTGGACGGGACCTCCATTGATTTTGACAGCACTCGCAGCCCAAATTTCATTTCAATCGACAAAATTTAAATAATTACGCTAATTACTCAAAGGGTTTGTTTTACGCAAAAAGTTTTTTTCACAGACCCCCACTGTTTTTGACAGCACTACTTGCATGCAAATTTCAGCTAAATCCAGCAATTTTTGGGGGGTAGTTTTTCATTTTTGGTTTAAAAACTTGGTTCCCAAACGGGTTTTATGGTAAAAAGGGCAGCTCGCTTCCCCCCCCCCTTGCCAATTACGTTTTAGAGGTAGTATTTTGAAGGGATTGTAAAGGGCCCCTGGAAAAAACCCCCCATAAAAAAAGGGGGGGAAAAAGGGACTCTAAAATTTTTCCCCCCCAAAATTTTTTCGGGGGCCCCGCATTTCCCACCGGCCTAGGGCCCCAAACACCCCTAAACCCCCCCCCTGATAAAATTAGAAAAAGAGTTTTAATTTGGCAGGGGGGCGACTATAGTGTATCTACGGTAAAAAAGGAATGGGAAGGGGAAAAATTTTACGAAATGAAATAAAAATAATGAATCCCAAACCCTTTTATAATATTTTATACTGTAATGCCCGGAAATTCGGAAGGACAGGAAAAAAAATTCCATAAATACAATTCCCGGGTTATGTTTTCTGTAAAAAGGGAAAAAAAGGTTTCAATAACCATTTTTTGTTCTGGGGCAAGTTGTCGCCTAGGAAAAAGGCATATGGGGGAACAGGTTATTTTATTTTTAATTTAAGGTAATAAAAATTTTTCGTTCTCGTAATATTATTTTTCCCATCATTTTTTTTTCTTTCTCCCACTTTTATCTCCCCCCCCCCCTCCCCCCCCATAACCAAAAAAAGAGCCCAAAGATGTGGGGGAAATTTTATTTCGCGCCCTTCGAAACGGGTAGATTCAAAACTTTTCATCCCCCCCCTTACCTCCTGACAGATAAAGGGAAAAACACTCTTAGATTTAAGCCCTTTTCAAAATAGACAAAAAGGACAGATCCCCGTTTAAAATGGGGGGGTTGTCGAGTTATTCGCAAATTTAAAAGGGCAAAAAAATTTTCTTTTCCGACTCCAATCCCTCGTCCCCGGGGAAAAAACCCTTTCGTGGGCCCTGAAAAAAAAAGGAGAACCCCCTCCCCCAAATATTAGAATAAATGTATTAAATTTTTCTACCCCCCAAAGAAAAAAAAACTGAAATCATAGGCAGCCATTATATGCTACTTGTTTCTTAGCTAATTAGAGTTTTCGGGTTTTAATCCCTTCGGGGGAAAGCCCTCAAAGTACCCGAACTTTTCCTTTTTTTTCCCGCTACTCATCCCAACCTCGCTTTGGAATACCATGAGGATTTTAGTCGTCCCCCCACCCCTTTCCCAAGGGTTTTAAGATATGCGGTACCTCGCCCCTATTTCCCCCCCCCCCTCTTTTTATAATATACAAATTTAATATCAAATTTTATGGGTTTACAGTTGTTTTTTTTTTAAATTTAACGCAATAGGGGGCCCTGGCCTATTTTTATAAGTGTTTTTAAAGAGTCTTTCCCCCCCAACTCCTTTAAAGGCCCGGGGGAGGTCTCCCCAAAAAAGGGAAGCCAACCCAAAATACACAGTGAACACCACACCAACCCATTACTCCCCCCTTTTTTCTCCCCTAATAGATTTTTCCAGTTCCCTTAGGCTCAGTTGAAAAGGGAAAATAGAGGGTTTATTTCAAAAGGAAAAAAAATTCAGTGATTTAATTTTAGCCCCGAAAAGTTTCCCCTGCGCCAAAATTAGAGAAATTACATGTATCTGGGATCTCAAAAAAGAGAAAAAAATATTTCAGGGTGAATAAACCGGTTTGATTTTTAAAATATACCCTTTTGTTTTTTAATTGAAAAACCCCCCAAGGTGATTTTTCCCCTTGTTAGGGGAAATATTTCCCCCAAGCCCAAAAAAGATTTTCACCTCACCGGTGAAATACAAAGGAACCCACCCGATCCCAAAAAATTTCAATAGAAATGTTTTTTCAGGGAGAAAACCAAAAAAAACAAATTGGGCCTGAACTGGTGGCAGTTTTTCCCTACAACCCTTTAAGTTCACCCCAAATTTCCCATTTTGTGACGAGGAGATTTTTTTAGCCCAATGAAAATATCTAAATTTTAATATTATTAACCCAAAGGGTTTAAAACAAAAAACCCCCGGGCCAAACACTGGGGAATTTCGGGGAATTTTTATTTCCTAAAATTTAAACACAAAGAATTCCCCCTTTTGGGGAAAAGGGAAAGTTTAAAAAAGTAAAAAATTTCGGGGAAATATGAACAAAACCCATTTTTGGGACAAAAGTCAATTTCCCAAATCTTTCGTCCCCCGGAACTGAATTAGGTTTTTCAGAGTTTCGGGAGGAAGGGAAATTCCCTTTTTTTCCCGATGAGACAAATAGTGCCCGGGAAAATGGAAACATGATCTGTGCTTTTTGGGGTTTAGGTAGCAAGGGATTTTGACGATAGCAAGACCCGGGGCTCTCTGTTTACCTATAAAGGGAAAATTTAAAAGCGACAATGAGGGGGAATTGTGAGGCGGTATTTGTGCATCTCCCAAAAAACCCATGCATTTTTTCAGAAAGAGAACCACATTATTGGGCAGGGGAAACCCGGGTTTTTCTTTTTGCCCGGGGAACACGGGAATCGAGTCCCACCTGTGTCTAAAGAGGGTTTTTCCAGCGTCATCATGAGTTGGGAAATTTCCATATTCCCGAGATGAAAACGAAAGGAGGAGGAGGAGGAGCCGTAGAAAGAATAAAGGGTTTAAAAAATTTAGTGGAAAAAATAAGAGTGCGAGAATGAAGAGGAAATTTAAAATGGCACAGGAAAAAGGCAAAAACCCCCCCTTCCCTTTCCCCTAAAAATCACTTTTTTTTTTGGGGAAAAAGGGGAAAACAAAAAAACCCCTTTTCCCTGCCCCCCAATTTTTCCCCGGGTAGCGTGAAAGAGGGAAAAACAAAAGAACCCTTTCCCGCCCCCCAATATCCCCGGGGTAGCGTGAAAGGGGTCATCAAACCTCGAGAATTCCCCGTATTTGGGGTTACTCAACTAAAGGCCGGACGCAAGGCCCCCCCCCCAAATGTTCTTTTAATTTAAAAGAACAATGTAGCTCAAGCGACGAAAAACGCACCAAAAAGGGAAAAGGGAGAGTGTGCTCAGAGCTCTCAATCTTAATTTACAGCTATCAAAAAGAACCTAAATAGAGACTTGGGGGGGCACTTTGAAAATCTTTTGAGACCCAGTTTTCCACCGGGAAGGGGAGTGTTTATAGGCCCGGGGGGAAAAATGGAACAATGGGTTACGACTGGGGGGAAACTCTTTAAGCTTTAAAACATCGTTTTATTTTCCCCAAAAATGCCCGGGGATGGGGACAAAACTCCCAAAAGAAAAATTTCCCCCACCGTGAAATTTTTTTTAAAAAAAAAAAAAAAAAAAACCCCCCCACCCCAAAAAAATTTTAAAAAAATTTTTTTTTAAAAAATTTTAAAAAAAATTTTTTAAAAAAAAAAAAAAAAAAAAAAGGCTGAGAAAAGGGGCGGCCAACCGCCTCGGAGAGGAACATAAAGGTTTTAAATTTAAAAAATTGGGGTCCAGCCAACCCCCTTAAAAAAAAAAAAGGAAAAGGCCTAAAAAAAAAAGGGGGAAAAAAAAAAAACAAATAGTTTTCCCAAAATTTTCCCAAAAATCCGAAACCCCAAAGACGAAATTTGAGGACTAAAAAAACAAGCCGGAAATTCAGGGCCGTTTGGCCCAAGGAAAACAGAAAAACCACACCCCCACACGGGTCCTTCACCCAAATTTTTTAACACCCACTCGCAGGTTTTTGCGCTTTGTCAGAAACAAAAACCCTGACCTTTAGGGAAAGTTTGGGGAAAAACCTTTCCCTTAGGTCATTGTTTCGACTGTCCCCAAATTTTGGGGGGCCCGGGGGGGAAATAGAAATTTTCCGGGGCATACCCAGGGAAGTAAAACCCAAAACCCGAGTCAAACCCCCCAAAAACAAGACAATTAAAGACTAGACCCCGGGCACGAATTTACCCACGATCCATGTAAAATTTAAAAGGGGAAAAAAGTAGAAGTATAGTAGGGGCAGGGGATTTGGTTTATACTTTTAAACAAACAAGTACCCGAAAACGAATCGGAGGGGAATAAAAAACGCGGAATCCTCCTAAACCCCGAGGGGGAAACACAGAACCCCGTGGAAAAAAATTTTCGGGATGATATGGGCAGGGAAAATTAAATCGGGGCGGACAAAAGTTTTAAAAATTTGGGTTTTTCCCTTTTTCCAGAATCTTTTCTCAACGGGAGGTGCTTTGGTTGGGGATATTTCTCACAAAGGCCACCCCCACCCTTGGGGGGGGGGAAAAGTTTGAGCGATGCGCTGGGGGGGGACACAAACCCCATACCGTTTAAACATCCCTTTACCCCAAAAAAAAAAAAAAAAAATCAAAAGGGGGTACACCCAAAAACCTGGAAACTGCGAGCCCCTTTTCCGATATCATAAAAAATAAAACCCTTTTCCCAAACCGGGGAAAAATAAAAACCCCACCAAATCCATGTTTAGGGCCCGGGAAACGTAAAAAGAGATCCCCGGTTTGACCCAATTGTCTATCCCCAGAAAGAGTGTAAAAAAATAGCACCCCTACTAGTACAAAATGCCTTTAGAAAGTTCTATCTATGTCCCCCTTTACGAAAATACCAAGAAGGAAAAGGTTTTTTTGCAAAGGGACTATTTTCCCCGGTTTATACGAAAAAGGGAGGAAAAAATTTCCCCCATCGAAAAAAAACAATTCCTTTTAGAAAAACATAATGACTTGATACCGGGGAAAAGATAAAGTACAGCCAAAAAGGAAAACCCCAACCCACAGGGTGAAAATAATCAAGGGACAAAAATGGCAACACTTGACGGTTTTAGAAAAAAACAAGAGTTACAAGAAAATAATTCTCGAGGGAATTTAACCCCTTTTCATCTTAGAAACCAAAAGAATTAAGGGGCTCATAAAATGGCCCCCGGTTTATAAAAGGTTGGGTGACCTCAAAACCCCGGCCCAGGAAACCCACGTTTCCGTTATCCCGAGAAAAACCAAAAGGGGCAATTTCAATAGCTTTTAAGACATGGAAAAACCCGAAAAAAAATAGAACGGTCCCCAAAACCGCATTTGGGGTCACCAATTGTTTTGGGAAATAAAACCCCGGGTGGAAGTAAGATAAGTGTTTAGGGCTACGGACCCCATAAAAAAATCTCGGCCCAGGGCATCATCCCCTTTCCCCGATTAGAAGAATTGTAGAAAAAAGCCCCGGGGGCAAAAAATATTATGTTACCCCAGGGCATGCGCGAAAAAATATTTCCCCCAATTTCCGATGGGCGAAAAACCCCCATTTTTCACCCCCTTTAGCGAGGTTTTTCAACCTTTTATCGTTTTTGACGCCTACGTTTGGGGCTGAACTGCTTTACCCAAAATTTTTCCCCGGGGGATGGCTTTAGTATTAACTCCTTTTCCTTTAAAAGGGGTGGGTTTTAAAAAAAAAACCTAGCGAATTAAATTAAAGGGCTCCTACGTTTCCCCCTTTTGTGGGGGGCGCCTCAATCAAAATCTTCGGATCCCACCAGAAGGGGGGGGAACTTAACCTCAGTAAAAGACTTTGGACTAAAAAAAAGTCACTTTTCTCGGTCATCGAATCTCAGCCCAAGGAAGTAAGCCGGGTTTTAAAAAAAGTGGAAACAGTATCAAAATGAAAGCTTCCCAAAAAGGTCAAGGAAGTCCGACGTTTTTAGGGAGTGGGTTTTATAGGAAAACCCGGTTTTCCTTTGTTTGCGAAATTGCAGCTTCCCCTTTCTTAAAATTTAAAATAGAGCTCCCCGTATTTTTCGGGCCGGACAGATGAAATGCCCAAAACGCGTTCGAACACCTCAAAATTTGTGTTGTTAACGCGCCTGTCCTGGTTTGGGGGCAAATACAGAACCTTTCATTCCCCCACGCCGGGCGCGAGTAAAAACCCACGTCGGGTTTCCTCAGTCAAAAATTAAATCCAATGGTTCAAACGTTCCCATAGGGGTATTTCTCCCAAAAAATTAAAAAATTTTTGCGAAACCCCTTACTCAGGGCCCCCGATAAAGAAGCGTTTGGGTATGTTCTCACCTGTAGGGGGTTTTCCCCCATTATCTTGGGGGTCGAAATTCTCGATCGTTTTACGGTCACCAAACCCCCACCCGTATATTTTAAAAAAAAAACTAAATCTCCCCGGGGAACCCGATGAATCCTGGAAAAAGCGCGAAAAAAAACTAGTGGGTTTAAAAACCTGGGAAAAATAAGGATTTAAATCGTCGCCCATAAACTGTCAGTCCCGTTTGGGTGAAACCCGTCGGCCCCAGACTACTTGGTGGGGCTAAAAAACAAAATTAAATACGAAAAACGGGAAGGCCCCCTGTGGAAAAAATTTGGGAGAATATCTGGAGGGAGGGGGGGAGTGCCTACGAAAAGATACCGAAAGCCCCCTTTTGATCAATTTGAAATAATAAAGAAAAAACTGGGCTATGTCCGGGGAAAAAAACAGATTGGGAAACCCCCACTATGTCCCCATAATTTCCCTTTAGTATTTATATTTCCCCCCTCCCCCAACATGCGCAGAATTAACAGGGCATTTGGGGCAAAAGAAAACCATTTAAAAAGGCCGAGGAAAATTTTAATATTGGGCAAATTTTAAAGTAGATGTGTGGGGAATATGTTTAAGAATTTTTGGGAAAATTTTCAAAAATTTAAAGGAAAAGGGGTTTTCAACAAACCCTGGAAAGGGAAATTTCCCCCGAGAAAACCCCTTTGAGGGGGATAGGGATAGATTCACGATTGGTAGCCGGAGAAAAAAAGGTTTCCGCATGTTTTTGACGGTAGCGAAACCTTACAGTAGATTTTTTAGGTTTTTTCCCCCCTTTAAAAAAAAAAAATACTACACACACCTAAAGGGGCCATGTGGGAAATTTCCTTTGGGGGAATATGGGAAAAACCCCCCAACCTCTTTCCGGACAACGGAGGAGAAAACAACCCGCCGGGGGTTTAAAAAAGTTTTGCCACGGGGCACCAAATCACTCCTTTTTTATACGAAAACCCCCACCCCCCCTCAAGGAAAAATTTGGTGACCGAGGGGGATGAAAAGGGGCTTTAAGTCCAAATCCTCTCGACCCTTTCCAAAAGGGCCCCCCCTTCGCTGGCCCACGTTTTTGCAGCCCCTGCCAAATCACCCTTTAATCAAGCGGTACACAAACCTCCCTGGGCAGCAACCCTATTTGCTTTCTTTTTCCCCGTAAAGGGGGGGGGGGGGGGGGCCCCCCGGCAGTTGGGGGAAACCTTTTTTTTTTCCCCCCCCATTGAGGGGGGAAAAAGACGGGGCAGGGGGGTGGCCCAAACCCCAACCGAGAGACACATCAGAAAAATGTCGGTCGGTTTCAGAACATCGCAAACCGGAAAAAACGGAAAAAACAAGTAAGGGTGGAAAGGGAGGAGCATGGTATGGGTCAGAAAAGAGACCAAAAATACCAGGACACCGTAAATAAAGTGAAAAGGGGGTGGGTCACAGAGTAGTGGAGGTACGTTTGAGTTTAGTGGTTTTTTTTTTTTTTAGTTTCTATGTTTTGAAAAAGGGTTTTAAAGGGAAAGGGGAAATGCCAAAGAGCCCCGAGAAAGGGAAAACCCTACACGGGAGTGAAGAGTGGGGAGTGGAAAACCCGGGGAGAGGGGTCCTGCCCAAACCCCATCCCGGGGGACGGGAAAAAAATTTGCCCCTGTATTTAAAAAAAACCCCTTTGAAGGGGTCACGAGGAAATTGAGTGACATTTTTTGGTTAAGATGTGTTTTGGAGTAGATAAGAGCAAGGAGGTGAGTGTGTGTCGGACTAGCTGAAACAATTTGGTTAGGAAAATTTTTCATTTCTAGAATTCGGGGATTATTTTTCAAGGGGTCAGCCCGGTTCGTGAGAGGGGGTATTTTAATTTTGAGATAGTCGTACGACTTTCTCAACAAAGTCAGCCAGCTTGAGGGGGTAGCGAATTTTTTCAAGACTTGTTAGGCGCTTGTCAGTAACCATGAGGGTAGCCGGTGTGCGCCCCTGGGACATTCCTACCCAGCTAACCATCACCGGCGGGCCGACGTAGGCCGTAGAGCGGCGAACGGCGGCCGCCGGCGGCAAATTTACCTCCGTCAGCCCTCCGAAGGCCCGCTGGTGTATTTTCAGACGGGATAATTTACTATGTTGAAAATTAATGTACAGAATTTCAAGAATTGAATATTTCTATGTGTAAACATTTTGAAACAACAGTTATATGATTATCTTGATGTAGTATTACATCAGTAGTGACAAGCAGCGGCAACTTTACGTCAATCCTCCGGAGGCGCGCTGGGCGCTGGTACGTATTTGTAAGTGGGAAATATTCATTTCACATTATATATATTAACTCAGTAATATACATAGTATCTCAATATCGGTACCATCACTATTATTAGGCCTGTTCAAGCTATTAAAAATTGTTTTAAAAGTTTTTATAATAGTTTATAGAAATTATCATATTTCAGTTTATTTCAAATATTTCCAGCTTAATCAGGAACACCCAGAGATACATAGAAATAAAGATGAGATACGTATATAGGAAGGAGTTAACATGGAAAAAGGTTATCAGTTTGTCTATGTGTGTAGCTAGTATCATATAAAGATAACACTTGATTAACCGCGGCGAAGATTATTACGGGATAACACAAGGTCATATTTTCCCTTATTTCAATAACTTCCAACATATTATCAACACATATTGATATTATGCTACTAAAGAATAGTAGCATACTCAACGGTACACCTAATATGGAATATGTAGATGATGGAGTTAACATATGAATAATATCATGATTTAGAATAGAATATTATTTGAAATCATATTTCCCAGCTATCAATGCACTAAACTGCCAGACGTACGATAGCCATTACAAAGGGTTAAAAACCCACAAAAGGTCTAAATTGTCACCCTTAAAGTAGTCGTCCAGACCCATTTTTTTTTTGCCGAATTATGTTGAATGTACATTCAAAACACCTAATCCACCAAAAATAATTGATTTCCAGGCCTTATTTCCGTAAAAACACGACTATTGTAAAAAGCGCGCGAAAAAAAAAATCTTCCCTCCAACAGGGCTACGACTGTTATTGATGACGTCAGAACAGGGACGCCCGCAGACACTCTGTCTGGCACCTGTCGGCAAATGCTATGATGAGCGATTGTACTTCGGTGTCAGACAGTGAATCTGTCGCTGTGACAGATTTAGAGTACGATGCTCAATCTGACACCGAAAGAAATGACGCTGGTCGCGTATACTATGAGGAAAACGAACCTCAGATTGTCATGGGATCCTATATGTTTGAGCCCAAGTACGAGGTGGATTAACAGGTGTCTCTTTATCTTTCTTTATCTGTCTCTTTATCTTGGCAGGAGGTATGAGATGTGCACTCGCGCGTATGTCCCCCGGTGAAATTATGAATTATATAATCATAATTTCTACTAGTTATGGACAATTACAGTATCTTATAAGTTTTAACTACACAATCGATATTAATAAACGGCTGTTTATTTACCAAATAAGCAGTACATGAGAACAGCAGGCTGTCATAAGTCAATAATGTAAAGGGCTACTTGGCATTATGTCGGCGAGGAAGAGGCAAGGTGGGTAGGGATGGGTGCCGTGCGAGGCTACATCAGCTGTGTCCCTCCTTCTCCCGCCCAGATTAGCGACAGTGTTTAGTTTGAGAGAGTTAAAATCATGACTTATTTAGTATCAATTTGAGAGAAATAAGCTGTAGACAGTGTTGTACGCTTACGGTAATGTGGAGTATTATTCTGGATATGGGGTTCTGGATATGGGGATTATTTACGGATCGTGGTCATCTCTGAAATTATGAACATTAGTTTAATTATGATTGTTACAAATTAGGGAGCATTACAGTATCTTATAACGAGACAAAGATTCATTAAATTTACTGATAAGCATTACATGAAGACAGCATAGCTGAAATTTGACACACTAATACTGTAAAATGCTACGTGGCAACGTCTACAGCTGAATGTCAGTAATCTCCCGGCAGCTCGATCTACTTACTCTTACGTACTGTCTCTTGTCATCATGACTTACCTTAATGTTGTGATGATCACAGCAAGTGTTCAAAGTGGCCACCATCAGCTTCAATACACAGTTGCGCTCGCTGAAGTATGGAATGAACACTTTTTCTTAGAATTTCTGGCTTGTTCTTGATGTGCTGTGAAGCTGCCATTATTCTCTTCAGAAGTTCTTGCTTGTTGTCACTTTTCTTATTGTATACATGTGATTTCATGTCTCCGCAGAGATAAAAATCCAGTGGTGTTAGGTCTGGTGATCTGGCAGGCCATGGGTGTGGTCCTCCCCGGCCTATCCACCGTCCAGGAAATGTTTGGTCAAGATGCTGCCTCACTTGCTTACTGAAGTGTGGTGGTGCCCCGTCATGCTGAAATACTAGTCGGCGCCGTGTGCCCAGGGGAACATCTAGGAGTGAGGGGAGGTGATCTATCAAAAAGTTAGCATAAATATCCCCGTTAATGCGATCTTGAAAGATGTGTGGGCCAATCAAGTGCTCACCAATCATGCCACACCAGACATTAATAGAAAATCTTTGCTGGAAATTACTTTCTACCATCTTGTGAGGATTCTCCTTTGATCACCAATGTTCATTATGAGCATTATGCATTCCGGCACGGGTAAATGTGGCCTCATCGGTGAACAAAATATATTTCCACAGCTGGGAATTTGCTTGTAGCGATTTACAAAACTGCCAATCGCCTCACTGAATCTCCATCCTGAAGATGTTGAACCTTGTGCAGATGATATGGATGAAGACCTTCTTTTCTCAGCACCCTCCATGCTTTCATGTGAGAAACTCCAAGTCGGAGGGAAATTCTTCTTGTGCTTATGTTGGGCTGTTTCCCGCTGCATGAAGAATCTGCCTCACCTTTCCATGTTCCCCTATCCTTTCAGCTGTTGCACCATTCCAGGGAAAGATACCTTTGTCACGAAGGTGTTGAAATACCCTGTAAAATGTTCGAACATGGGGACATTTTCTGTTAGGGTATCCTTGCTTCTGTATGGCAGCATTTGCACTTCCATTGCAGAAACCCGTAGATAAACACCATATCCGCATACTCCACGTTACTGTAGGAGTACGGCATTGTCCGCAGAGTTCACTCCTCTCAAACTAAACACTGCCACTGCCCCTGGGCGGGAGAAGGAGGGACACAGCTGATGTAGCCTCGCACGGCACCCATCCCTACCCACCTTGCCTCTTCCTCGCCGACATAATGTCAAGTAGCCCTTTACATTATTGCTTATGACAGCCCTGCTGTTCTCATGTACTGCTTATTTGGTAAATAACAGCCGTTTTATTAATATCGATTGTGTAATTAAAACTTATAAGATACTGTAATTGTCCCATAACTAGTAAAATTATGATTAGATAATTCTAATTTCACCGGGGGCATACGCGCGAGTGCACATCTCATACCTCCTGCCTCCCGCTAGCCGTGAGTTTACATGACGGCCGCGGTAATTCTTTCTCACTCCATGTCACGTAAAGGAAGCTTCAGAAAGCATATGGGTATAGAGCATTTTTGTTCTTAGAATAATTCGGTCTATCTCCTGTATCAACATTTGCATAAACTCGTGTTACACTCTGTATTTACTCTGTGTTTACGTCTCTCTCTGATCACGCGGGAAGATGAGCCTCCCTGATGCTACGTCACCGAGCCTGAGCCTGAGCGTCTGCAAACCTTGAGAGCGTTTTGAAAACTCGGGGAATTTGCAGATTTTGATTGCGGATTTTTTTAAAAACGGCTGACTGGATACAAAAAGTGACGACGAAATTGTTGATATACTCGTTAATGGCTATGCTTTGATTGCATTAAATCAGGAATGATAAAATGGTCTGGACGATTACTTTAAACCAGTCGATAACATAATGAGAACTTAGTTATAACATTTTTTGCCTCCATCATTATATCGAAATAGACTGAATAATATAAAAAATTTGCAGTACGACACGTTTTTTTGGGAATTCCTTGACGGCGCCTGGCGCTGTGTCTGAGTGAAAATGATCAGTTACTTGGAAAAACGCACGAGTGGGTGGATGTTGTTATGTTGTTCGTCGCAACCTATACCCTTTCTACATGGCTGTTCACGCCGTTCAGTGTTCCACGTACACTAGCATGAAAACCCTCAATAACGAAAATGTTTTTGTACTTATAAAATAAAAAATGTCCGTACATATAGACCCTAGCATCTCCTTTCATCGTTTTACTGGATAACGACACAGGAATATTTCTGGTTAAATTTTCTAAGCATATTGCATTATCTAGTAATGTTTTTATAAGTGTTGAACAGCCCATTAGTCTATTAATCGGCTAATGGGTTGTGCAACACCCATTAAAACATTAATATATCTGCAATATACTTAGAAAGTATAACCGTAAATATTCCTCAATCAGTTAATATAACAGCGGCAAATGGTCATATGCCCTACGGCGGGCCGCTGGGAGCGGCCCGCCGGTGAGCCTCTGAGCAAATTCCCAGGGGCCCCTTTACGTCGTACACTTCCGTCGGCCGCCGATAAGACATACGGAGGGCCTCCGGAGGCCCTCCGTCTTTGTGTTTGCTGGGTAGCAACGAGAATTAGGTATTGAGTCAGGTTTTGACGACCACGTTAATGCCCAGGTCGGAGGTTGATTGGGATACTTCCCTCTCATTGAATATTCGTGTAATCTAAACACATTCAGATGCCCGTTTCAAAGAATAGTAGGATCTCTAGTAAATTAACCATAAATTCGTCCCATTCACACACATCCTCTTGACACAGCTTTAGAAAGGAAACGGGAGATCAGTGAGTAGTTAATTTGATATTGAAGAATTTAATTCTCCCGGGGAATAGACGGTTGTAATGCCCCGGAAATTCGAAAAGACAGGATGGAAATTCCTATCATACAATTCCCGGGTTATGTATCTGTAAGAAGGAAAAAGGTTTCAATAACCATATGTTTGTTCTGGGCAAGTTGTCGCTAGGCCCAGCATATGGAGGAACAGGTTTATTCTTATTTTACTAAGGTCAATCAAATCTTTTCTGTTCTCGTAATATTCATCCTTCTATCATTTTTCTTTCTTTCTCCCACTTCTATCTCCCGCCCCCCCCCCACTCCCCCCCCATACACCCAGAACACGAGTCCAGATGTGTGGGACATTTATTTCGCGACCTTCGATAACTGGTAGATTCAAAACTTTTCATCCTCCCCTTACCCTCCTGACAGATCAAGGAACACTCTTAGATTCTTAATGTCCTTCAAAAAAGACACAATAGTGACAGATCACGTTTATAAATGGGTGGGTTAGTCGAGTTATTCGCTAAATTGAAAGTCGACCAAATTTCTATTCCCACTCCCATACCTCGTCGCTCTGGAAACAGTTCGTAGGCTAACAAAAAGGGAGAACACCTCTCCCCGAATATTAGAATAAATGTATTAAATTTTTCTATATCAAAGTAAAAGAACTGTATCATGGGAGCCATTTCATATGCATACTTGCTTCGTTAGCTAATTAGAGTCATTCGAGGTCTTATACTCCCTTCAGGGAAGCCTTTCATAAGTATCCGAACATTTCTTTTATCCCGCCTACTCATCCCAACCTCGCCTTGGTATACCACGAGGAGTTTGTTCTCCCCATCCCCCCTTTTAAGGTAAGATATGCGGTCCTCGCCCCATTCCCCCCCCCTCCTTTTTATAATATACATCCATAATTTTNGGGCCGAGCTGGTCCCCCCCCCGGGCCTTTTTCGGAACCGGGGTTTACAGCGCAAACGGCCTTTTTACGCTGTTTTTTGGACCACTGCTGCTGAAGGAGCACTGCGTGGTCCTTCTCTAGACTGATTTTGGCTGCAGGGCGGCGTGATCCTTCTCCAGTACAGAACATCGGACCTGCAGGGCACCGTGGTCCTTTTCCATCAGGAAGGTCTTGGCGCGCAGGTCCAGGTGGTCCTCCAGCTCGCCACGGCGCTCCTCCTCCAGGCCGGCGCACCGCTGCTGCAGCGCGCCGTGGTGGTGCAGCAGGGTGAGGCGCTCCTGCAGCACATTAGTGTGCTGCACGCCCAGCTGCCGCTGCTCCTCGGTGCCTTTTTTTTTTTTTGGCATTAAATCAACCAATCCTCCTTCATTTTTTCTTATGTCTAAATTCCTCTCCTGTATTCTATTTCTTCTTCTTCTTCTGCTATCTTATTTTTCTTCTTGATTGATACTTTGATACTTTGATACTTGATACTTGATACTTGATAGTTTATTCGGCTTAGTGTAATATAATAATGCTCTTAATTATAGTCATACAAGCCACGGTCCATTAAGCCGAAGCTCTTTTATAGACCTCCTGCCATACTATTTTTGTTGCCTTTCGTGGACTAGAGTGGACTATTGATTATAGAGTGGAGTAATTGACATACTTAATAATTTCAAGTAATAAGAGAAGTGATGAAAACATTTACCGTAATGTTAGTACTGGGAATAGTAATAATGATAAGATTGCTTTGCTCTCCTCTCTCTCTCTCTCTCTCTCTCTCTCTCTCTCTCTTCTCTCTCTTCTCTCTCTCTCTCTCTCTCTCTCTCTCTCTCTCTCTCTCTCTCTCTCTCTCTCTCTCTCTCTCTCTCTCTCTCTCTCTCTCTCTCTCTCTCTCTCTCTCTCTCTCTCTCTCTAAACACACTTTTAATGATAATAATTTTTTAAATTAAATTATTGATACTAATAATGTTAATACTAAATTATAATAAAAGAACAGAAAGCAGAACAAAAATGCGCCTTAATTAAGTCCCCGGCCTCGCACACTGACTGAATATACACGTGCAGAAAGATTAAAGTCTTCTTGGCATCTGTAACATTGGTTGTCATCTGTTCTGCGTTTGTTCAATGAGATCGTTGTGGATAATCACCTCACTCTTCTCTCTCTCTTCTCTCTCTCCTCTCTTCTCTCTCTTCTTCTCTCTCTCTCTCTCTCTCCTCTCACTCTCCTCTCTTCTCTTCTCTCTCTCTCTCTTTCTGTGACACTTTTTTTCCATTTATTATATTCATATCAAGCCGCGAATCACCAGCTCCACAAATGGCAGTCACCCCGATAAGATGCAACCTGGCTATCGTTCTCTCTTGTGTCAGGATCGTTTTCTTTGACCTCTTGAAGCTAAAACTACAACAATACCGATGGAGTTTTGGATACATGTGATGGAACTACGGATCATAATAACACATCATAATTCATAGGAGCTTCAGTCTATAGGAAAGGAATAATTTTATACTTTACAAACAATATAAATGATAGGGTGGTAAATTATTGGAATGGACTCAGTCGTCAGGTAGTTAGTGCGGAGTCAATAGAGAGTTTTAAAGGGAGGCTAGACAGGATTATGGATGGGGATGAAAGGTGGATGTAGGTAGTGTTAAGTAACAGGAATGACCACGTGTAGGTCTCACGGCCTCTTGCAGCTTCCTTATTTTCTTAAGTTCTTATGTTCTTATACCTGGTAGCAATTGTATTCACCATGACATCAGTGAGGGAGGAACTGTTGGCTGAAGAAAGGACTGCTGATAGGAGGTGAAGAAATGGTGGCGATGTGTCTTGGTTGTTATTCTTGTGTATCTATATTGTCCTACATCACTGTTCCACAAATACACAGATTGACAAGTAGATAAATGAATGAGAAAACTAGGAAATAGACGTCCACACTAAAAATGTGGAACGTGTCCAAGCTCGCACAGGCTAAAGTCAACTTTTTAAATATCCTCACCTTAAAATACTTCTATTTTCAGAACAACAAAGTGACATTTCAACCAAAATCACTTAGAACTTGCCCCCATTCGTGAAATAAACTTTACAAGCCTAATTTTGCACTCTAGACCTTGCCCCCATTCGTGGGGAAACATTTTACAAGCCTATATGCACTCTAGACCTTGCCCCATTCGTGGAAATAAACATTTACAAGCCATTTTGCACTCTAAGACCTTGCCCCCATTCGTGAGAAACATTTACAAGCCTATATGCACTCTAGACCTTGCCCCCATTCGTGGATAAATTTTACAAGCCATATATCTAGACCTTGCCCCCATTTTGTGGGGTAACTTTACAACCTAATATGCCTTTTAGACTTGCCCCCATTTCGTGGGGTAAAAATATTTAAAGCCAAAATGCACTCTAGACCCTTTTCCCCCATTCGTGAGTAAAAATTTACAAGCCTATATCATCTAGAACCCTTTCCCCCATTCGTGAGTAAACGTTTTAAAGCTATATGCACTTCAACTGCCCATTGTCTAAAATATTACAGCTAAACACTTTGTTGCCCCATTCTGGGTAACTTTACAAGCCTATTCACCTAACCGCCCCATTTGTGAGTAACATTTTCAATTTTTAAGATTCCCAAACATTGACCAAAGTGAATTGCGGCTGAATAGTGTCCAGCCCTTCGCTGGGGGCATTAACATCCAAACCCAAATTAAAAAATTTTTTTTTTTTGAGGACCCCAAAAAAAAAAAAACGTAATTTTCCCTTTTAATTTGGGTCCCCTAAAAACGATTTTTTGTGAAAATAAAGGGAAATTTTTTAGAATGACCTGTTTATATCCTTGTCCCCTAATAATTTTTATTTCGTTACTTTTCGTAATTTTATGACTCGCCACACATTTTTTTATAGCAAAAAGGGAAAAGCTGGGGTGAAGGGGTTAAATTTAAAATTACAAACGTGTTTATAGTTTCTTTTTTTGAGACTTACCTTACGATACAACGCAAAATTTTTCGATGATCATTCTGGATTACACCAACAACACACCCCACAACACAAACCCCCAAAACCCCCAAAACACACCCCACAACACAACACACACCCACACACACACCACCAACCACACACACACACAAACACCACACACACCCCCCAACACACACCACACCACACACACACACACACAACAAAACACACACACACACACACAACCAAAAAACACAAAACACAAAAAAAAAACAACACCAAAAAAAAAAAAAAAAAAAAAAAAAAAAAAAAAAAAACAAAAAAAAAAAAAAAAAAAAACAACAACAAACAAAAAAACACAAACAAAACAAAAAAAACAAAAACAAACCACCCCCACACAAAACAAAAAAAAAAAAAAAAAAAAAAAAACGGCAAAAAAAAACCCCCCCCCCCCCCCCCAAAAAAAAAAAAAAAAAAAAAAAAAAAAAAAAGGGGGAAAGGAAAAAAAAGTACCCCCCCAAAAACCCCCAAAAAGAAAAAAAAAAAAAAAAAAAAAAAAATTGTTTAAATTACATGGCATTGATTAACCCGTGTTGAGAAGAGAGAGGTATGAAAGTAGGGGAAACACTTAGGTAAGAGAGGAGAGAAGAGGAGGAAGAGAGGGGAGAGAGAGAGAGAGAGAGAGAGTGAGAGAGAGAGAGAGAGAGAGAGGAGAGAGAGGAGAAAAGGAGAAGAGAGATCAATCAATCAACGTTTAATTGGGAAATGAGGGGGAAATTATACAAAATTTCATATATTAAATTAAGGGTAACAAAATAGACAAAGGGGAAACAGGAGGGAGGAGGATGAGATTAAGGAAGTTAGATAGTAAAATTTGTTAATTAATTTAGATTATGATATAAAAGAATTTCTATTTCTTTTTTATTTTTTTTTTTAAGTCCTTTTAGCTTGGCAATTTATTTGTCTTTTTTGCTTGGGTTCTGTTGTAGTATGTCCCCCCATAAGGGGGATTGGACCCGCCTTAAAAAAAAAAATTTCTTTCTTCTTCCCCTTCTTCGATGTTGCTTCTCCTTCTTTTTTCCCGGTTACATTTTTTCTTTATGTTTTCCTGCCAGACCTCCTTCTTTCCCTCCTTCCTCAAAACCCATTTTTTTAAAAAAAAAGGGGACTTAAAAAAAGGGAAAAAGAAAAATAATAAAAAACCAAATAATCTTGGTTGTTGTGAGGTGGTCTGGGCATTGCTAATACGTGTTGGAGGGCTCATATTTTTTAATTGCTTGGTGCAAACAAGATTTCAATTTGGGAAATGGTTTTAAATTTAAGTTGGTATGGCGAAAGGGGGAGAGGGGGGGGGAATAGGAAAAGAGAAGAGGAGTCAGAGAGGCATCAAAGAGCAAAGGAGAAACTCGATGAGGATGACATATTCTCTTCAAGTGCTCTTGGGAACTTTTTAGCATGAGGTTGCAAATGAGGGGAAATCTCGACGACTGTCATATTCGATGGTTTAGTGCCCATTTAGTCATACCCAGAAGTAAATTTTGGCAGTGAGAGAGTAATGAGGCAAAGTAGAAAAGGCACGGGAGGAGGAGGAGGAGGAGTAGGTAGAGGAGAATGATTGGTAAATGAGTGAATGAAGATGAGTGTATGAGTGAATGAAAATGGGAATGTCTTCCGTGGGGTTTTGTCTGTGTAACTTTTTGCTTGTTGTAACTCTCTCTCTCGCTCTCTCCTTCTCTCTCTCTGTTCTATCTCTCTCTCTCTCCTCTCATCTCTCCTCTCTCTCACTTCCCCCTCTTCCCCTTTTTCCCCTCTCTCTGTTCTCTTCTCTTCTCTCTCTCTCTCTCTCTTCTTCTCCCCTCTCTCTCTGCCCATTCTCTTTTTCTTTCCCCTTTTTCTGAATTTTATTGACTTACTCCTTTTTTTCTACCGGAGCCACAACCGTACCCATACCCCCACATATTAATAGTAAAACTTATTAATTAATTTAACTAAAATCATGGGGTGTGAAACCCGTCAGGGTGGCGCGGTTGGTAGAGCTGCGGGCTCGCGTGCAGAGCTGCATTCGGTCACCGGTTCGAGCCTACCAAGTTCGTCCTGGCGTGATGGCGCTTTGTATAGTCAATAACCTTGTAGTTGGTACTTGCAAAGTGTCTAGATAGGATCAAAGTATCTTATCTTACCCTGAGTGTGTTTCCTTATCGATGATGCACAAGATATTCCTGTGATGGACATTTTTATAATATAATATATATATTGTATACATTCATGTTTTTATTTGTAATGGTAGACAAGTTATATTTTATATTTTAAGCAAACGAGAGGACTACGATGTGAATTCAACTTTCCCTGAGTCTTTTACTGTATCCTCCTTTTTCTCCTCTCCTCCTACCCAAATCTTCACCGCCAACATGTAGCAGAGTTAATGAAACAAGCCCTCTAAAAGCTTCTATTCCCCTCTCTGGTGATACTTTTCAGGTTTTAGTACAGTTTCATTTCAAGATTTAATTTCTTCACCTGATATGTCGTACGCATGTCCCACTCCCACCTGCTTGTGTATGAATAGGACACTCTCTCTCTCTCTCTCTCTCTCTCTCTCTCTCTCTCTCTCTCTCTCTCTCTCTCTCTCTCTCTTCTCCCCCCTTTTCCCCTCTTCTCTCCCTCTCTCTCTCCCCCTCCTCTCTCTTTTGTTTTTCTCTCTCTCTCCCCTCTCTCTCCCTCTCTCTCCTCTTCTTCTCTCTCTCCCCTCTCATCTCTCTCTCTCTCTCTCTCTCTCTGTCTCCCCTTTCTCTCTCTCTCGCTCCCCTCCCGTGTCTCTTCCCTCCCTCTTCTTTTCTTTTCCGGGTTTTTCGGTCCCCCTTTTCCACTTTTACATCCCCCCTTTATTATTTTTCCCTTTCTCTTTGGCGTCCCCGGACCTTCAATTTTAATTGCAGTCCTGGGTTTGTTTCGGTACTAAATTGATATTTTCCTTTCTTTTCTTGACAGGTAAGGCAGAGTTGGTGAGGAAATTCAATACTACACTGGCATCAGCAGACCCTTAGGCATAAAGGTACGTAGGTGGGCGAGTTTCCAAAAAGACCTTCAAGTCGTTTGCAGATCCGAGAAGACAGAGTTTGTGGCGGATTAATTGCGAAGCCTTTGGAGATGGAGGGACTTCAAGGATTCTCAGTCTGGCAGGGTAATCATGCTACTATCTCGCTTGGTGAAATGTAATTAATCTTAAGTAGGGCTTCATTAATTACTGGAGGTAGGGTATACCGGCAAAGGAGGTAGGAAGTCTCTTGGAAGTGTATTTTCTTGGATGTGTAATGAAGGTTAAAGCGTGTAGGAACGGGGTTTTTTTTTGTGTGTGTGTTGTGAGAGAGAAGAGGAGAGAAAGAGAGAGAGAGAGAGAGAGAGGAGAGAGGAGAGAGAGAAAAGGAAGTAATATAGGAAACAAAAAATTATTCTGTCTTTCTCAATCCTCTTTTCTTGTTGGTTAGCAAGAACGACTTTTTTTTTAAATTCTATCAAACTTCTCTTGCGTTGGTTTTACCTGCGTGATTGACTCGCCAGATACAATTTACCCTCACGCGAATCCAATATCTTCAGATTTTCAATGAATGTTGTTGTGGTTAGTGGAAGGATGTTTTGACCTGGGTTCGAAAACCCGATATTAAAAGTTTGTACTCCTTTAAGGCTTCTCTCCGTGGTGGTCTGTATTTTCTATTATTCAGTCTGCGCCGTTGATTTCCATTTTGGTGTGTGTGGTGTTGTGTGTGTGTGTGTGTGTGTGTGTGTGGTGTGTGTGTTTTGTGTGTGTGTTTTGTGTGTGTGTGTTGTGTTTTATGATCTTTAGGTGTATGTAGCTTGATTAATGTAGTGTTCAGTTGGTGTTTTTTCTTGTGTGGAAAAAAGATTAAATTGATTGAATTTATGGCTGTGTGATTGTGTGTGAGATGGGGATGTGTTGCTGTGTAGGGATGGAATGTGTTTTTATGTGGTGTTTCGCTTGATGGTGGAAATGTTTATGTAGTGTAAGAGTATGAGCTGTGAATGTAATGTTTTGAGGATAGCAGTGGTGTTGCAGTAGTTGTGATGATGGGTGGGGGTGGGGTGGTGTTACGTGTCAGGTGTTCCACTCAGGTATTTCTTGGCATTGGTGATCTACGGTGTTGTGTTGCAGGTGTTGATTTAAAAGTGCTTCCTGTTTTTAGTGTTGTGTTGCAGTGTTAGTTTTTCTCAAGTGTTGCGTCAGTTGCTGTGTTACAAATACTGTCCTCATATTACTGTGCTATAGATGCTTTGTTAATAGTGCTGTGCCATATGTTTGTTTCTCATAATATGCTGTTTCGGGTAGAAGTAGTGCTGTCATGTGCTAAATCGGGTAGTGCTGTCTTGCGCGCCGTACAGCGCTGCGCCATAACACCCGCTGTGAACCCTACAGCACCACCGAAAAAAACCGTATAACTCACGCAGGAAATAACCCTCGAAACCTGCTTATCAAACAAAAAAAGAATCTTGACTTTAAACACACGGAAAAAAAAAGCAATTTCCAGAAAAATTTTTCCATTTTTTGTGAGGGGTTTAAAACTTTTTTCTGGTGAACTAACCTATTTTTTTTTAACCAATTACCTGCAAACTCTTTGACAGTAAACTCTAGTGTTTTTTTTTAGGAAATTTTAAAAACCCAGTAACCTTTGAAATGTTTGCCTATTTTTTATATTCCCTTTGAGCTACTCCCTCTTTACCCCCTTTTTGCCCTCCTTTCCTCGTTTTTTTCTCCGTCCCCCCTAGCCTTGCCCTGCACACACCATAAAAAGGTCAACCACCACCACCACACCACCATCCTTTATATAAGGTCATTTAGTCTCTTTGCCACCCTACTCCTTGGGACTCTCTACCCCCTTTAAAATCCTTTCCCTCGTTCCTCCCTTCTCACCGGCTTTAAACCCTTTGAGGCCCTACGGATTTCCATAGTAATTGGGTGTCAAAGACTTTTAATTAAAATAAGCAATTTTTTATGATTGACCTGTTTTGTACCCTGCCAAACTTATTTGGTATTTAAGCTACTTTTCGTAATTTTTAAAAGGCTGACAATAGACGATTTTATATATTAATGGAAGATCTGGGTGGAGGGTTAATATTGTCCTCCACACCCACATTAGCTCCACAAAACCCCCCCAACCAACCCACCACCACCTCACCTCTCTTTTTAGTATTTGTCCCTCTGAAAACATAAAAACCAGCGGGGTAACCTGAAACTCGGTGTTTTTTATTTCCACTTAGGCAATTATACCCCCTTTACGCCAGTATTTCCTTGCTATAAAATCGTCTGTTGTTACCTAAAAATTACGAAAAATAAATGAATATACCAATTATTTTGCGACAAAGGGTTCTAAAAAGGGCATATCTATTAAAAAATTGTTTATAGTCCCTAAATCGCTTATGGTATCAAAATTTCAATGGGAAATTACGTTCTGGGGGTCAAGGGGGTTAATGAAAGAAAAGAGAATTTTTATTTTTGTGAATATTTTTTGTTTTTATTATATTTGCTGATTTTTTAAAGTTTTGTCGTTAAGCCGTAAATCAGGGGGCTTTTAGTGGTATATTTGCATCAAAACGTATATCTTGTATTTCCCTTTAGTCAATTAATTTAAAAGAAAAAAAAAAAAAAAAGAGAGATTATTTTTGTCTATTATTTGTTGATTTATTTTTTTTTTCGTTATGGCCCGTAAATAAGTAAAGGGTCTTTGAGTTGTATATTTGCATCAAAACCGCTGATCTTTCTTTTTGTGGGTAAAACTTTATATGCATCTAGATCTCGTTTTTCCCCCCCGTCTGTGAATATATTTTCCCTTTGGGGACTACGTACTTCCCTGTCTTTTTTCACGAGGGGCGCCTAGCAAATCACGTGGGCATTTTAGTACCGTACAATGTGGGAGAAAAGTCTTGAGAGTAAATTTGAGACTTATTCAAAAGACGGGAAAATTTCTGATTGTCGCCCTTGCGCAGGTTTTGGGGCACTGCGTTATCTGGGGATCAGCGGGCCCCTTTTAAATTTCATAATGTGCCGGGTAACAGGAAAATTTTCGACGACCTGCAAACCATCCTCCTCACGGGCAGTAATAACAACCTTTCAGCGCTACTGTTATCTATTAGAGCGGCGTTTTATTGGTCGGTCGGGTGACCTGCTCTGTCCGTCCGCTGCGGAGTACCTGCTAACCACAGCCTGCGATGACAGGGGGAGTTCGTCCGCTGCGGAGTACCTGCTAACCACAGCCTGCGATGACAGGGGGAGTTATGAGGCGCATAATGGAGAACAGGATGAAATAACACAGGTGATCAATAATTGTCCTGAGAGTCTTTTGTTAGCTTAATGTTCGGTGGTGTCTTGCGCGACTGCCTTGTTGTTGAAGAAGCGACCCTCAACTCCACGTGTTGTTTCGGCATGACTGGGTCTGCTTTCTCACACACACACACGCACACGCACACGCACACACACACACACACACACACACGCACGCACGCACGCACGCACGCACGCACGCACGCACGCACGCACGCACGCACGCACGCACACACACACACACACACACACACACACACACACACACACACACACACACACACACACACACAGTAATAGACGTCCTCACCAGTGTCTATTAAGTATAAATGAATCTGTGCACTTCATTACTGTATGAGTAATGAACACAATAAGAGTGCGTCTTAATGAATTCAAGTATCGGCTTCATCACACTCGTGGCTGCTTACCGTCCTGCTGATACTAAACAGAAGGAAAGATGGAACAACTTTGCCGGACCCCAGCTTGCCGCAGCCGGTTTGAACGCCTCAAGCCGAGAATTTACATTGAAAGGCGCTTTTATTTCTTTAATATATTGTATACTCGGTATGTTAAGGTCCGTCTGGGAGGGTGAGTGGGCAAGGTAAACGTCGCATATAAACTTCATAAATTAAGTTTTAGGCAAGAAACTTTCAATGCTCGCCGAGTCTGACCGCGTCCGTGTTTGTGGTGTAAGCCCCGGGCACAACGGATCGTACGAAATTTTGTCGTGGTAGACCCATAAAATATTTGTCGTGGGCAGATCTTGCAACATGCCTGAAATCTATTTCTAGTGGTCACAAGGGCTACGACACATTAAAGATGGTTTGGCGATGGGGACGCGACAGAAAAAAAGTATGTCTATTTGTCATGGGTGTGTCGCAAGCAGTCGTGCGACAGTCGTGGGACCATCGGAGTTGTCGGGCATTGTCAGGGGGCTTTTTTTTTACGTGATCAGGTCGTGGTTCCTCGGGGATCGCGTGTGACGTCATGCGACTGTCGCAAGAACTGTCGCACAAAAGTCGTGGTCACTCGTGGGGCGCCCCACGCGTCCGCTCCCGACTATATAACAAAGGCCGGTCTGTTTCCTGCAATTTGCTCTCAGTTTTTCAGTGGAAAATCGAAGTTCTGCCCGAATTTTTGCATTTGTCACTTTTTTTTATTCAACTTTTTTTCAAAATTTAAACCCAAATTTGTATCCAGGATGCCTCCCCGGTAATCCTATTCAGGTGGAATAGCCTCCTCTCCAGCGACACAGACTTTTTATTTTCCCGCGTTCATTGCCCGACTCTATACCCCCCCAAAAAACGAAAATATGTTTCAAGACTAACGCAAGACTAAAGCAGACAGACTTGCAAAGTTTTTGCGAGTCTCTTAAAATATAATATTCGGGAGACAGTCGTAGGGCAGTCGTGCACAGTCGTAAAATTGTTTGACAAAAAAAAAAATTTTTCTGGACCCACGACAAGATATTTATCGCACGACGTCGCAAGACTGCGTAAGGGGCAGACTCCCAGCCACAAATTGCCCACAAAACTGATACACAAAAAATCGTCGAACAAAAAGGTTGCATTCCAAATTTTCCTCACACGGGAAGTCGTGCCCGAGGCTCACTTTCGTAGGACTGTCTTGCGACGACCCCCGATGACCCCCCGTTTGCCCAAATTTTCTGTCGTGTTGTGGCACAAATGCGTCTGGGTTCGTTGTGACCAAAGGGTGAACCCCTCCCGAACGACATGATTAGATTCTAGACATCGGGTGCCCCTGGCACAGTTTTTTCCCCCAGTTCGTGGTGCTTCATTCAAACGAAATTAGGTTGCCCCCAGCGGCGGGAGCGCGGGCCCGCCGCT
>JACEEZ010023932.1:34684-52184 GCA_016584305.1 Chionoecetes opilio
CTTTGTTTTTTTTGGGGCTGTTTTTTTTGTTGATGTATCTACAATTGTTATTGATGCTGTTTATAATAATAATAATAATAATAATAATTTTATTCTCGCCCGGAGGCATACATACAAAAAACAAAGCAACAAGAACAAGCCAAGGAGTAAACTTAAGTACTAGAGCAAACACAAAAAGCATGAACAAAGTACAGGCACATTAGGGGACATAGTATCAAAGTACATAGAAAGCATACATGGACACCTATGCTACCCCATATCCTGCACAAACAGCAGACCCAGCCACCGCTGTTGTGTAGGTCCACATACATAGGCCGAGCTCTGCCTGACAGAGGTGATGATGGAGTTCGTTAGAGAGCTCCACCCTACTCCTTAAACTGAACACGGAGTTGTCGACGGATCACATCCAAATTGTTCACCTCGTTCCTAGCGAAAGCCAGGGACGAGCTGCACCACCTGGGCAGTCCCAGAAGCTCTTAAGGATGTCATTGTGACAGACCTTAAGCGGTTCATAGTGACCACCTTGTACCGCGACCACAGCGAGTTGCAGTATATAGCACTGTAGTAGCAGTGACTCCTGAATAACCCATCTTCACCTCTCTGCTACAGTAGGAGAATTCCTCTGTAGAGTATTTCCCACGACAAGAAGCTTGGTGGTCTGCTTGATGATATCATCACCATCAGTCATGTCGTGGGATATAACATGGCCTAAGTATGCGAATCTATCCACAAAAGTGAGGGCAGACCCACCGAGCCATGCTGTTTTCAGGTAATTCACCTGAGTGCGTGCCGGTGATACTACCATGCACTCTGTCTTAGTGGTGTTGTAGAGAATGTCATGCTTGGCAGCATACACCTGACAACATTGATAAGGTCCTGCAACGCATCCGCAGTGGGTGCGAGCAGTACCATATCATCAGCATAGCTCAGTGAGTTGATGCACCCATCATGTATGTGGCAGCCGATACCTGTTGCTATTTTTGTGGTTGTTGCTGTTGTTGTTGCTGTTATTGTTTTGTTGTTGTTGTTGTCGTCCTGAAGTGGCCACCCTCAGCCAGGGTGATACAGAACCCTTGGTAGACTTGTTCGATGTAACACGGGAAGGTTGTGGCTGACAATTTCATGCTCGTATTTTCTCCAGAAGGTGGTCACAGATAAGTTAAAGTGTGTGTGTGTGCGTGTGCGTGTGCCTGTGCGTGTGCGTGCGTATGTGTGTGTGTGTGCGTGTGCGTGTGCGTGTGCGTGTGCGGTGTGTGTGTGTGTGTGTGTGTGTGTGTGTGTTATTCACCCACGGTCTTGTTCACCGCGAGTCGGACTCGCGATCGCCAGTTTCACCCTCCCGGTGCGAGCTTGGAGCTCATTATTATCGATCTTTGGGTAATGCTGGGAACTCACACACCCACACACCCCCATCCCCTTGCTCAAGGGGGACAGTAACCGCCAGAATTTGTCACGGAGCTCAGCCTGCGACCCTGCGCCAGTAAGTCAACAAATAACGCCTAACACGACGGAACGCCAGCCACGCGAGGCGATAATTGCCCAGCGCATTGCCTGGGCGGGGAGGACATTAAACACTTGTCCTTGCGTGATACATACATACATTTATTGTCTTGCTCAATAATACCTGAGGAGCAACACATACACGCTGAGGAGGACGCAACACCTGAAACATTGGCCTACTCAGTTGTTCCTTAGGTGGCAATACACACTTACCTTCCCTCCTTTACCTGCAATACATATTTACCTTCCTCCTTTACCTGCAATACACACTTTCCTTCCCTCCTTTACCTGCAATACATACTTACTTCCCTCCTTTACCTGCAATACACACTTACCTTCCCTCCTTTACCTGCAATACACACTTTCCTTCCCTCCTTTAACTGCAATACATACTTACCTTCCCTCCTTTACCTGCAATACACACTTACCTTCCCTCCTTTACCTGCAATACACACTTACCTTCCCTCCTTTACTGCAATACACACTTACCTTCCCTCTTTAAGCCCGGGCACAACGGATCGTACGAAATTTTGTCGTGGTAGACCCATAAAATATTTGTCGTGGCCATATCTTGCAACATGGCCCGAAATCTATTTCGAGTGGTCACAAGGGCTACGACACATTAAAGATGGTTTGGCGATGGGGACGCGACAGAAAAAAAAGATATGTCGTGGTTATGTCGTGAGTGTGTCGCAAGTCAGTCGTGCGACAGTCGTGGGACCATCGTGAGTTGTCGAACATTGTCGGGGGGGCTGTTTTTCACGTGATCAGGTCGTGGTTCACTCGTGGGATGCGCGTGCGACAGTCGTGCGACTGTCGCAAGAATGTCGCACAACAGTCGTGGGGCACTCTTGGGACGCTCGCGCGTCCATCTCCCGACTATATAACGAGGCCCGGTCTGTTGCCTGCCATTTGCTCGAGATTTTTCAGTGGAAACATCGAAGTTCTGCCCGAATTTTGACATTTGTCACTTTATTTTATTCAACTTTTTGCAAAGTTAATCCAAGTTTGTATCCAGGATGCCTCCCAAGAAGAAAACCAACAAGAAAGGTGTGCTGGGGGTCTGCATCGTCTCGCCAACGTACTCATCAACGATGGCCTGGGCAACCTCAGGAACGAATCCTGAGATGGTGTTGTGGGGGACACGGAAGGAGTATTCCAGGCTGCGATATCTGTTCCCTGTGGCCATATAGCGCAGGGTGATGGCCAGCTTCAGCCCAGGCTCAAGAGAGGTGCGGCAGCCTCGCAGTCGGCCCTTGGTGATGCGAGGGGCGACCCTCAGCAACAGCTCCTGAAACATGCCAGGCTCCATCCGCATGAACCCCACGAAGTCACCGGCAGATTCCCGCTCCAACTCTTGCATCAGAGTAATATACTGCCCAAACATCAGGCGCCGCTCGATCACGGCCGAACCCACACAACGTCGGGGGTTTCGCCGGTTCCTGCGCTGCTCCCGGGCCCGGATCAACGCCAACAGCACTATATTATGCTAGTGCTGGAGCTCCGCCAGACGCCCCCTCAGCAGGCCATGCGTAGTCGCTCAGGTGGAATAGCCATCCTCTCTCAGCGACGACAGACAGTTTTATTTCCAAGCGTTCATTCGCCCGAGCTATATACCCTCAAAAAACGAAAATATGTTGCAAGACTAACGCAAGACTAACGCACGACAGACTTGCAATGTTGTGCGAGCCTCTTACGAAATATAATATTCGTTGAGACAATCCTGCAACTGTCGCACGACTGTCCTGCGACAGTCGTGAGACAGTCGTGCAACAGTCGTAAGATTGTTTGACAAAAAAAAATTCTTCTGGTACCCACGACAAGATATTTATCGCACGACAGTCGCAAGACTGTCGTAGGACAGACTCACGACAGCCACAACTTGCCCACAAGACATAGATACCACAAAAAATCGTCGAACAAAAAAAGGTGCATGTCCAATTTTGCCTCACGACGGCAAGTCGATGCCACGAGGCTCAACATTTCGTAGGACTGTCTTGCGACGACCCCCGATGACCCACGATTTGCCCAAATTGTCTGTCGTGTTGTGGCACAAATGCGTCGTGGGTTCGTTGTGACCAAGGCTTTACCTGCAATACATACTTACCCTCCCTCCTTACCTATAATTACCGACAAAAAAGAGTAATTAGAACAATTACAGGAAAAAGAAGATATGAACACACTAATAACCTGTTTTTAAATGCCAAATTACTAGAGATAAATGAAATAAATATATATTTTTGTGCTCTTTTGTCTATAAATGTTTGCATAATTTGTTAGAATTTTTTTTTTTCGAATTCGCATTAATGAAAGATACAGACTAAGAGGTGTTGATGTTTTAGAGGTTCAACAGTACTTTCAAACCAATCACAAACATGTATCGTGTATCACGGCGCGAAAATATGAAATGAATTACCGTTGGACTTAAAAACAAAACCTACCTTGACTAGTTTTAAACATTGTCTCAAAAAGTTCCTCTTATTGCAATACCAGGAACAGTAAAGACATAATTTGTGATATAGTGTTAAGTATTTTCATTGTTGTGTATATAGGAATTGTATATATGAATATGTAGGGTATTTATGGTATTTGTATGTATGTGTATGTTTATGTATCGTATTTGCTCGTATGGTGTGTATGCGTATTTGCTGAGAACATGTGTAGTAGTGTGATATTACTCTTTGTATAGTATGTGTATTCGTCGTATGTTATGGGGTTGTATTTGCTCATATGTGTATGTGGGTGTTTTTATTCGCTCGTAGTGATATGTGTGTTTTTGCTCAATGTGTATGGGGGTGGTGATTTGTGTATGTGTATGTGGGTGTATTTGCTATATTGTTTTGTGGGGTGTGTTTTACTATTTTTTGGTGCGGTTTGTCGTATGTGTTTGTGTTGTTACGTTTTTAGTCGTATGGTATTTGTATGTGTTAATTAATAGATATCTTCAAGGGGTTATATAGGAGCCTTTTTAAGAGATTTTTACTCTCAACAGGCTCAGCCAATTTTATAAAATTATGTATTATGTTTTTATTAATGTTAATTTGGCTAAAAAATGTATAAATCAAAAACAAACATTTTGGTTTTACTGAGATTTGTGAGGTAAAAAAAAAAACTTCAATCTCGATCAAACATTTTACTAAGAGAGGATCCACCAGACTAGTGAAACACGACTAAAAAACAAACAAACAAACAAAATCAGAGTATTTACAACATTTTATGAAATATAAAAGCTAAGAGGAAAAAAAAAATGTTGAAAAATACAGAAAGCAAACGGGGGCGGACTGTAAAAAGAATAACAGCAGTATTATCTCAGTAATATAAAATCATATTAATTATATCATCAGAGAAGAGGGGAGGGGGGGGGAAAGGAGAGAGAGGAGGGGAGAGAGGAGGAGAGGGAGAGAGAGAGGAAAGAGGGAGAAGAGAGAGAGAAAAAGAGAGGAGAGAGAGAGAGAGGAGGAGAGATAGAGAAGGAGAGAGAGAGGAGAAGAGGGGAAGAGAGAGAGAGATTATGCCAAATATTAGTATAATTTTCATAAATTTCCCAACACCCCAAACATACACACAACACACACACTAATAAAAACACATAACACACACACAAACACCATAAACACACATACACCCCCCCCCCCAACACCCAAAAACATATTACACCAAGGGGAAAGGGCATATTACTGAAAATTTTTAAAAAAATCGGACTTTTATTTACATTATAATTTTTTTCAGGAGTAGTTTTTAATGCAACAGACGCGAAGGGCGTGAAAAACCCGCGAGTGGCCCTTTGGCGTCATTAATGGGCCCAACGAGGCTGTTCACAGAGGGGAAGGGGGAACTTGAGGTGAGGGAGGGGGGGGGGAGAGAGAGAGAGAGGAAAGAGAGAGAGAGAGAGAGAGAGGAGAGAGGGGGAGAGAGGGGGAGGGGTTTTTACGGTTTGGTTTTTTTTTGTTTTTTTTTCCTATTTTTATTAAATTATACTTCTGCCCTGTTTACGAAATAATTTTTTTTTTCAAGTGTAAATGAAGTACTTATGTTTTTTATTTTTTTTTTATTTGCCCTTTTTCATTTTGACTTTGGGTGGACAATTTTTTAGAGATGTGTTTTTTTTTTTTATTATGAAAGGTGTTATTTTTGTTTCCGTGAAAATAAAATTATTTGTTTTCATTTATATTGAAAAAAAAAATTGGAAAATTACCCTTAAAAAATGTTTTTGTTCATGTACAACGTATGTGTTTTTCATTATTATAAAATTTTTGTATTTATTTAACCAACCAAAAGAAACTTTCTCGCCCAATTAAACGACAAAACCAATCCCGATTTTTTTTGTGTAACCATATAAAAAAACCCCTACCCCCTCCCCCCTCCTCCCTAAACCCATCACTCATTTCCACTGTTTCCTCCCCCTCGGTATCGAAGAAAGAGACATCACGGCACAGCAAAAGAAGCACCCCGCAGACTAACTAAAGCTGTTAATTAAGCAATTCTGAGCTTCATTTCCCTTCCTACCCTCTGTTCCTTCCCTCTCCCACCCCTCCTATACCCCACCTTCCCTCTCCACCCCTCCCTCAGCCTCCGAATAATACCCACTCCCTTTACCCCCCCTTAACCTACCTCACCCAACCCCCGCTAGCGTGCAGTCCAGCCCCTCTCCCCCCTTGCCTCCCCCTCTCTGCCCCCTCTCCTGAAGAAGTGTGTGCCCGGGGCCAGTCTGAGGAGTCTGAGGTCTTCCCCTCCCCTCAACCTGCCTCATTCTCCCCTCCCTCCTATAGCGTGCAGCCCTCCCCCCCCCCCCTCTCCCATTGCCTCCTCCTGAAGAAGTGTACCCCGGGCCAGTCTGAGGAGCCGGTAGACAGAACAGGTGAAACACGACGCTCATTAGCCTCGGGTGACAAGGTGTAACGCAGGTAATTGCCAGATTGACGGTGACATCCTGTGTAGCGGCCCTTCTATCCCTCCTCCATCCGTGTTCGTCAGTGTCCGGTGTTTGGGTCTCACAAGGGAGGGGAGTATAAACAAGTGTCTTCATCTGTCTCTGACCTTCTTAAGTATTCAGACCCTTTGTGCTAAATGTTGGAGGCAAAATATATGTCAGTCTTTTGCTAAATGTTGGAGGAGAATGGCTGGTGCCGCGAGTACTACTGAAGTGTTGTTATTATTTTCTGTCATCATGATTAGTATTTGTGTTTTTGTGTTGTGTTGTCAGCCATGAATTGCTGATTAGGAAAGAAAATAGCTGTGTAGCGGTCAGGTTAGATATGACATTACCTGTTGTCTCATTCCTTGTTCTCCCTCACTCTCCTCTCACTACTCTCCCTCACTCTCCTCTCACTACTCTCTCTCACTCTCCTCTCACTACTCTCCCTCACTCTCCTCTCACTACTCTCCCTCACGCCTCACCCTCACCCCACGCACCTCCTCTTTCATGCCCCGGCACCCTTCTAACCCCAAAACCTAAATCATCACATCAAAGCCTTTCTTAACTTCCGTACCTCATACTTTCTCATCTACTTTAAAAAATCACACCCTTTTATCCACCTCACAACACTGCTACCTATCCTGATTCTACTCTTACTTCTCACAACACTGAACCATATACTTCCCCTCTCCCCTGCCCTCTCTGGCTAAACTCTCACCTCCTTACACACATACGTACACATAGCAAGGTTGACACACACACACACGCACACGCACACGCACACGCACACGCACACGCACACGCACACGCACACGCACACAACACACACACACACATGTTCACCGAGTCACCAAAGTGTAGCACCTTCGTTTATAGTGTGACATAATATAGTTCACTGCGCACTTAACACGCGCATCGCCTCCGACTGTCGCTCTCGACGTCACAGCATTTGGAGTTTATGTGATGAGCCGTCATGTACAGTGTACACCGTTGTTTGTATTTCACTGGCAACATTAAAAAGCCAGGGGAGATTAGGTCACGGCCGTGTGGTTTTGTTGCTGGTATGTTTCAACTTCATATTTTACTCGTTACCTCCGCCAACGAAGTTGGAGGGGTTATGTTTTCACCCCGATCTGTCTGTCTGTCTGTCTGTCTGTCTGTCTGGTCTGTCTGTCTGTCTGTTAGTGTACAGGATTTTTCGAAAAGTTACGAATAGATTGGACCAAACTCAGTATACCAAGTCTATTTGGTATAAGGAAGAACTGATTTAATTTGGATGAAATCTATAGACAACTGTTGCCATGGCAAACCAATTGATGAAATATTCGGCCGGAGGTATGCGCTCATACTGAGTGCATATATATATTTTATATATATACGTATATTTGATGAAATATTCGGGCGGAGGTATGCGCTCTACTGTGTGCCCCCCACTAGTTTACTTTTCGTTTATTTTACTCGTTTATTTCATGTCTATTTTTGGACGCAAAGTTTATGTTTTGTGATGTGCTCATTTGAACCGGAAAGGTCCGCGAAATTATTACAGAGTGGGTATTTATTTCTTATTTTTTAGAGTTTATATGTCGGAAATGGATCGGTTTGGTAATGTATTTTTATTTTAGGGAATATTTTGGTGTAGATCGTAATGGTTGTCCTTGTTACCTGTCATCACATATATGTACCACACCTGTCATCACATATCTGTCACCACACCTGTCATCATATATGTCACCACACCTGTCATCACATATCTGTCACCACACCTGTCATCACATATCTGTCACCACACCTGTCATCACATATCTGTCACCACATCTGTCATCTCATATCTGTCACCACATCAGTCACCACACCTGTCATCACACACTTGTCACCACAAACGTCACCACTCCTCACTCGCTGCACACACACATCACCACACACATCTCTCGCTACGCATTCTTCATCACACACACACACCTGGCGCCAAGTCACCACACACACCTGGCACTCCACACACCTGGCACTCCACACCTGGCACTCCACACACACCTGGCACTCCACACACCTGGCACCACACACACCTAGCACTCCACACACCTGGACACTCCACACACCTGACACTCCACACCTGGCACTCCATACACACCTGGCACTCCACACACCTAGGCACTCCACACCACACTGGCACTGCCACACACCTGGCACTCCACACACACCTGGCAAGCACACACCTGGCACTCCACACACCTGGCACTCCGCACACACCTGGCACTCCACACCTGGCACTGCACACACCTGGCACTCCACACACACCTGGCACTTCACACACCTGGCACTCCATAACACCTGGCACTCCACACCTGGCACTGCACACCACCTGGCACTCCACACACACCTGGCACTCCACACACCTGGCACACACACACACCTGGCACCTTCGTCAGGCAGGCGGCGCCTCCCTCCATGCCACAACATAAACACAAACAAAATAAACAAAGATATTCGAAAGCGAGAAGAGACACGACGGAGGTCTTCCCTATATACACATTATACAACGCTATGTACACCTGCACACACACAACACACTGCCTAACACTGAGTATTGTGGTGCCCGCCTGGTGACAGCCACAGGTGTCAGCACGTACAAGAATTAATGCCATTCATGTATATATGACGAACGAAATGTATATATATCCGGTTGTATCTGTAAGAAATAATCCGGCGTGGAAGAGGCCAAGGGGGCGCCCACAAGGCTCGTGGCTGGGGCAAGTTGATGTTTCTTGTCGAGAGCTGCTTGGTATGGGAAAAGGAGCCTGCATGGGAACTCGCCGCGTGGTGACCCCCGGGAGTGGCTGTTGTAGGGTGGGCGAGGCGCGACGCGCCCCCGGCGTATGCCCTCAATGATTGATTGATGTATATATGTATGCATATGTATGTATGTATGTATGTATGTCTAGGAATGTATGTTTTCCACACTCATCAATGCAACCTCCCTCGAGATAATGTCAGTAATGTCAGTTCGCATATCACCACGTGCATATGTACACATTGTTGCTCATGTGGACACTGTATTTACACACACATACAGATATATGTAGTGGTAGTTCCTAACAGGAACTACCACGTGTAGGCCTCGCGGCCTCTTGTAGCTTCCTTATTTTCTTATGTTCTTATATGTAATGGAGCGCCGTGACCAAACTGCCGCCCAGGGAACGTGCCGCCGCCCGGATCCCGCCAGGCGCCGAGGCCCTGTCTGTGTCCTGGGCGGGAGGCTGTGGCGGGACGGTGGTCCGGCGTGCTGGGAGGCCGCGTTGAGGCAGCTGGCCAGCGCGTCCGTGGTGGGCGGGGCGGGGCGGGGCGGGGCGGGGCGGGGCGGGAGGGGCGGATGGGGCTCCTAGAGTATTCCGAGGGCACCGAGGGGAGGGGCTGGTCCTGCTTACTCTGGGCCAGGTAAACACCCCGTCGCTGGGGCCCCTGCTGCTGTCTGCTGGGGAGGGCGGCAAGGGGCGGTGAGGAGAGTCCTCGTCTCCCCCTCCTCGACCAGACTGACAGGCAGAGACTCAGGCGGGTTACGGGCACCCCGGCACCGGCCCCGGACCGGAAATACTAGTAGGAACACCGGGCGCCTCCTCCGGGCCAGACGTAGTGTCCACGGGAGAGCAGTGGCACTGATCCCCGGCAAAGGGCCACTGACCCCAGCTGGGCCCCCCGGCCTTGGGCAGGTGGAGGCCGCCGGCCGAGGCTTCATGGCGCCTTTATGATTAGGCAGCGTCTGTACCTGCGTGGCGGTGTGAATAACGGCCATGTTGGGCTGCAGCGGCGGCAGCACGGCATCGCCTCCCGAGCGTCCAGGGCGAGGTGGCGGGGCAGGAGCTGCAGCGCCAGAGGAAGGATGTCTCGGGCGTGCAGGGCAGGGTGTAGAGAGGCGCCGGGGAGCGCCGCGCCCCGCCCCCCCAGCAGGTTGTGGCGGTTCATGAGGGCCACGCTGGATGAAATGTTGGGCAGCTCCAGGCAACGCTGGATGCCCGCGCTGCTTCGCTCCTCGTTCTTCCTCTTCTTTTTCTGTTGTTGTGTTGTGGGTCTCCGAGGAAGACATGTCAGAGTAGTAGGCGGAGGAAGGGGTGGAGGCGGAGCGGTGGAGCTCTCGGGCTGCTCGAGGCCGGCCTCCGAGATCACGTAGCCCGCGTTCTCGTAGGTACTCTCGCTGATGTAGGCCCGCAGGGAGACTGGCCGCAGCGGGTCCGGAATCTCGGAGTAGGTATTCAGGGAGTAAGGCACGGTAGGGCGGCGCCTGCGCTCAATGCGCTGCCCGGCATCGACACCGTCGTGGAATTGAGTTCGGCGTAGACTGCGCTCTGCGCGTCGGCGTTGACGTAAGGTTCCTCTGTGTAGGAGTTTTCTGATCCCTGCGAGGAGGACGGACGGAGGGGCCGCTCCTGGGAGGAGCAGCGTTGCCACAGCTTCATGCTCCAGCCGGTGTGCGTGGTACCCCCGCCCAGCACGGGGCGCGGGCGCCGCCTCTCCGACGCTCTTTAGGGTCTCCGTCCCGCCGCGCTCCCCGGCAACACTGGTCCCCCCCCTGGTGGTGCTGGTGGCAGAGCCCTTCGTCCAGGTGCCACGCATCAGCATGGGGCACGAATCTGTGGACGGACAAGGTAAACATTAGCCTGCTGTTGCCCCTTCAGTGTGCCTCGCCGCGCCACACCCGCGCCATCACACTCACGGGTCTGCTACCACGCCCTGACACCCGGCAGGCCCACACTGCACTATTAGACCACACAGGGCGTGCTGAAATAGCACACACACACACACACACACACACACCACACACACACACACACACACACACACAACACACACACACACACACACACACACACACACACACACACTCGCAGCAATAGAGCACGGCGGCTCCCCTGATACCCTCTGGGCCACACGCACTTCTCCGCCACAACATTCTTAGTGTTGCGTTTGTCTGAAAACCGGAACAAATTCGGATCCGCGCAACATGCTCCGCCGCGCTGTCCGACACGCGGTCCCCCCATAAACCCGACAGAGTCCCTCAATAAAGCTATAAAAAATCATCTCATTTCTCATCCCGGCGATTCCCTTGCGAAGCTCTGGCCTAACCCTGAGTGAAAAGCAGACACTCCCCTCAAGAGGCCTTTCTTCCCTTTGGTTACCACTGAGGTGTGACATTCCGCTGCAATAGTCCCTCGCCGTAAACAAAGTCCAGACCGGCTCGAGGTAAAGGGGCGGCCCACGAGATGAAAAGAATGAGTGTCGTAAAAAGGTGGAAGCGACGCGGCGCTTTACTCCGCCTCAGACCACCGACAACCATCAGGTCTTTTGTAGCCCAATGATCCATCGCATGTTTTATGTCTGCCTGGAGGACGCCGCTGGAGAGGCGTTTTAGGATGTCCCACCCCCTCCACTATCTCTCTCTCTCTCTCTCTCCCGCTCTCGCTCTCGCTTTCGCTCTCGCTTTCGCTCTCGCTCTCGCTCTCGCTCTCGCTCTCGCTCTCGCTCTCGCTCTCGCTCTCGCTCTCTCTCTCTCTCTCTCTCTCTCTCTTCTCTCTCTCTCTCTCTCTCTCTCTCTCTCTCTCTTCTATATATGTATTACATGTCTGCAGAAAGAGAGAGAGAGAGAGAGAAGTACACAGAATGTGATAGAGCTTGTAAGAAATAACATTGACAAGGACTCCGAGATCAAGGAAGCCACCACATACTAAACCAGCCCAGAAAACCGACCCTCGGAGGGACCATTTGAACCCTTCAAGGCCACCGAGACCCGAGGAGGAGGCGGCGAAGGCGCGAACATCGGCCGGGACACAAAAGTAAACTAAATAGAAACAGGATCACATCGATAAAACAAGGAGGTAGGGCCAGAAAACGTCGAGTGTGAGGTGATTCGAGGCGAACAATAAGTGTGATAAATCTTCGAGGCCGCTGGTGAGTGGGTGGAAAAGATGCAACCTGACGGGCCTGTTATGTCGGCCGAGAAGTTAATTGAATTCAGTGTAAGCGAAGTGTGACCCGTTTGGAGGTGTAACCCGAGAGACCGACAGGTAGGGAGAGGGGGGATTAGGGTCATCCTCCTCTTCCTCCTCCTCCTCCTCATCTCCTGTTCCTTGTTGTTGTCGCTTCACTTGTTGTGGGTTTGATCGTCTCCTCCTTCTCCGCCTCCTCTTTCATTATCTCTTCAGTTTTTATGCCATGTTACTGCTTTTGGTACATATGTTGTGTGTTTGTTTTATCAGCTTTAGTTAGTTATATCTTTGTGTTTAGTTATTATATTCTTATTTGCATATTTATTCTATATATCTTGTTCGTTTAAGTGTTCAGTAAAGACTTTGAGGATATGAAGAAATATGAGAAAATAATTCTAAAAATTATGCATAAGGAATGAAGGACGGAATGAGGACTTGAAGGAAACCCGTGAAGGAAGAATGCAAGACAGGAAGGAAGAAGAGATGAATCAAGGAAGAAAGACTTACAGAATTGAAGTAAATCTAGAAGACCAAAGATATAGGGAAGATCAGAAAAAAGAAGGGAAATGTGGAGAAATGGACGATAGGTGATTATAACACACACACACACACACACACATACACGCACGCACCACACACCACACACACACACACACACACACACACACAGACACACACAGACACAGACACACACACACACACACATACACCACACACACACACACACACACACACACACACACACACACACACACACACACACACACACACACACACATATGATATCATATTGTAAGGGTCAACTTGTATACTTTGTTAATATTTAGATAATTCAAGTAAATTTCAATGATTATGTTGTGTATGTGTACATTGTGTGTGGATGATGTGTGTGTGTGTGTGTGTGTGGTGTGTGTGTGTGTGTGTGTGTGTGTGTGTGTGTGTGTGTGTGTGTGTGTGTGTGTGTGTGGTTTCATCTATTTTATGTGTATGAATTATTTACTGTATGCTCTTATATGTTTTTGCATATGTATGGTATGTATATATGTTACATAATAATATTTGTTGATGAGTACGTGTGTGTGTTTATATAAATAGTATACGTTAGTATGAGTAAGGATATTTACAGATGTTTTTGTATGAATACTACATAGAGATGATATAATAGTCTTCGCTCTGGAATGTGCACATATTACCCTTGCTTAATAACTGGGTCTGCTAACGAGAGTTTTTCAGCAGACTTTTCCACGAAAGGTTAATGATGGATTTAATATTTGTGTGTATTCTTATGGCAATAAAATATTTGAACTTGAACTTGAACTTGAACACACCCACGCACACACACCACACACACACACACACACACACACACACACACACACACACACACACACACACACACACACACACACACACACACACACCACACACACACACACACACACACACACACACACACACACACACACACACACACACACACACACACACACAACACACACACACACACACACACACACACACACACACACACACACACACACACACACAACACACACACACACACACACACACACTATTCTCTGATGTACACTGTCGGCTACATGCACAACTGAAATTCAATAGTACAGGTAATGTAGCCACTGTAAATACATATGATGCTCAAGAGGTAAGCCAGGCAAGTGTGAAACCAGGAAAATGGAAAGCTGAGAAAATGAGTGTGTATGAAAGGAACATTGATGTAGGCAAGGTAAATGGGATAATAGCAAATATAGATGAATTATCTGTTGACGATATTAATCAGGAACTAAAGCAAATTTTGATTGAGCCTGCACTTACAACCTTTCCACAATATAAGAGGAGGAGATATTTGTGTGTATTCTTATGGCAATAAAATATTTGAACTTGAACTTGAACACACACACACACACACACACACACACACACACACACACACACACACACACACACACACACACACACACACACACACACACACACACACACACACACTATTCTCTGATGTACACTGTCGGCTACATGCACAACTGAAATTCAATAGTACAGGTAATGTAGCCACTGTAAATACAAATGATACTCAAGAGGTAAGCCAGGCAAGTGTGAAACCAGGAAAATGGAAAGCTGAGAAAATGAGTGTGTATGAAAGGAACATTGATGTAGGCAAGGTAAATGGGAAAATAGCAAATATAGATGAATTATCTGTTGACGATATTAATCAGGAACTAAAGCAAATTTTGATTGAGCCTGCACTTATAACCTTTCCACAATATAAGAGGAAAACATATCTAAAAAAGAGTAATAATGCCACCTTAGAGGGCTATGATAATCAGTGTTGGAAAGTAAGAAAAGAATATCACAAAGCCAGGCATAAGTACAATTTGCATAGGAATAGGGTAAATTTTAATACTATGATTGAGAAAAGCAAAAGATACAAAGGTGAATTAAAAAGAGTAAAATCTAAAGAAAGGACAAACTTAATAAAGGAACTTAGAAAAAACAGAAGCTGTGACCCTAAAGCATTCTGGAAAATCCTAAATGGTACAAAAAAGAACAGTAAGATTCCCATTACATTAAACAATTTTTATGAGCATTTTAAACAGCTTGCCAGTGATGACAGTAATTCTAACATCGCAATAAACACAATCACAGATTATGATAACAACACTGACCCCTTACCAATACTTAATGACCCCATAACTGAGGAAGAGGTGAAGAGAAACATTAAGGAACTAAAGAACGATAAAGCCCCAGCAACTGACATGATATTAAATGAATATATTAAAAGTACTCAGCACATTCTGCTCCCTCTATATGTCAAGCTATTTAATAAGATACTTGATAGTGGTATCATGCCATCTGAGTGGCTGGTTGGTATGGTAGTGCCACTCTATAAGAACAAAGGAGACATTCAAGACGCCAATAATTACCGGGGCATCACCCTGCTTAGCTGCCTGGGTAAACTGTTCACCTCTATACTCAATGATAGACTAACTAAATATTCTGATACTAGCAATATTATTAATGAAACACAAGCTGGTTTTAGGCATGAGTACTCTACTTTAGACCATATATTTTTGCTTAAATGCGTAATTGATTTGTTCAACTGGAGAAAAAAGAAGCTTTTTTGTTTATTCGTAGACTACAAGAAAGCCTTTGATATGGTGTGGCGTGAGGGTTTGTGGTACAAGCTAGTGAGGGAGAAAGTGAATGGGAAAATACTTAATGTAATCAGAAATATGTATAGTAACATCAGGTCTTGTGTAATGCTAAACCAAGAGATGTCTGATATATTTGTATGCAGCATGGGAGTAAGGCAAGGGGAAAATTTGTCACCCCTGCTTTTCGCTTTTTACATTAATGATATTGAAAGTAAATTACTTGAATGTAACTGCAATTTTCTAGATTTTGGTCATGATTTGATAAACTCCTATTTGAAACTTTTTGTTCTAATGTACGCAGATGATACAATTATATTATGTGACAGTGAGGAAGGAATGAAGCAGGCTCTGATAGCATTGTATACTTACTGCAATGAGTGGAAATTAAAGATTAATTGTAACAAAACAAAAATAGTGGTGTTCAGTAGGGGAAAAACTCATCTAAGTAATTATAAATTTGAATTTGGTTATGAAAAAGTTGAGGTGGTAGAAGATTACAAGTATCTTGGTGTATTATTTAATTACAATGCAGGTTCCGTAAAAGGGAGAGCTAGATTTGAAAGAACAAGCAACAAGAGCAATGTATTCACTAATAGGTAAATGTAGAAAGTTTGACTTGCCAGTTGATATGCAGTTGGAATTATTTAATACCATGGTGTTACCAGTACTGACCTATGCAGCTGAGATTTGGGGAGACTATGATGGATTAGAGAGCTAGAGATATTACACTTAAAATTCTTAAAACAGATGTTGTGTGTTCATAAAAACGCTAGCAATGATATGGTATATGGTGAACTTGGAGTGTACCCACTGGAAATTCATATAAGTGCAGAATGTTAGGTTACTGGTCTCGGCTAATTCAGGTAAAAACACTAAATTATGCTATATAATGTATCAATGTTTGTTGCATTTGGATATGTTAGGGTTATACACTTCTCCATGGGTTGCCTGCATTAAGAATATATGTAATGAGTGTGGTATGTCAGGGATGTGGTTATCACAAAATGTGCCCAACACTACATGGTTTAAGAAAGCAGTGAAGTGAGATTAAAGGATCAGTGGATTACTACCTGGCATCATAATTTATCAACAAAATCGTTATGCAGTAACTACAATATATTTAAGCAGATTTATGGTATGGAGGTGTACCTCGTCAAACTACCGAAAAGTATTCGCATCCAGGTAACTAGATTCAGAACAAGCAACAATAGACTACCAATAAATGTTGGTAGATACACAGGTGTAAACAGAGAAGATCGTCTTTGTAGCAAGTGTATTGCTAATGTTGTAGGAGATGAATTTCATGTCCTATTCGAATGTACTATCGAGGAAATTGTAAGGCTGCGGGATATGTATATCCAGAAATACTACACAATTAGGCCAACGCATTTTAAGTATGTTGCGTTAATGCAAAGTACCAGTGTGAATGTTTTGAAGAACTTGTCATTATTCATCAGATCAATTTTGAGCATATTTAGATAAGCTAACAAGTATATCTGATTATTAGTTATCTTTATTTATATTTTTCTATGCGTCACTTAGTTTTGGAAATTGACAATTGGATTTCTCCTAACTTTTAGTTTACGTAGTACTTATCTGTATGTGCATGTATGCACACTTATCTTATTGGCATCGTTTGAAATGTCCTGCCAAATGTATTGTATCTTATAGGAGCTGTGCTCCATACTTTATTTATAAAGTCTGAGCAATAATAAATTCTATTCTATTCTATTCTATTCTATTCACACACACACACACACACACACACACACACACACACACACACACACACACACACACACACACACACACACACACACACACACACACACACACACACACACACACACACACACACACACACACACACACACACACACACACACACACACACACACACACCACACACACACACACACACACACACACACACC
>JACEEZ010023932.1:62184-74684 GCA_016584305.1 Chionoecetes opilio
TGTATGGGTATTTGCTCTTTGAGGTCGCAGTTTGGTTTTTTATATGAAGATGGAGAAATCGTAAATGAAATGAGTTAATATGTAACTAGGAGGTTAAATGCTGAAGGTCCTGTTAATAATATTTATAAGTACTTTGGGTAGATTGGATTTAAAAAAGTAAGAAATAGAGAATAAAATAAATAAGTTTATCATGCTCTGAAAAAAATTTACTTCCCGCTTCCACCACAATACGTGTTGAACGAGTATAAGTACTGTACACGGTACGGTGACAGTCTGAGCCGCAGCTGCTGGTGTTAATGAGTTACCAACTTAATAGTTTTTATCACGCGTTCATGTGAATTGTTTTTAGCGACATATATAAAGGAAAAACTGGATGATGAATAGAACTGATGCATACGGTACATCAGTAGCTTTATGCCAAGTTGACTGTTTGACGTGATTTACGTGGAACCCCGATCCGATAAATTACATGTATAGTTATTGCAACACACGTAGGCCAGAGCGTTGGGTAGGCACCTACCGAGGGTCAGTGTAGCCGTGAGCCTCAGTAAGTATCGCTGTTGTGGTGTGAATGAGGTCCCCAAGCTTAAAAAAATGGATAAGTACCTCATTTAAAATAGCGAAAGTGATACTGAAAAGGCAATACCGGTGAGTCGCAGTTGATTATAATCGCTAAACGTAAATGTGTCGAAATGGCACCGAAGGCGAAGAATAAAGTAATAACTGTGAAAAAGAGAGTACGTCTCGTCCAGACCTAGTGTGGAAAAATGAAGAAAGTGATCCATAAGTGACAGTTGAAAAATGAGATAGTCGTAAAGGTCCGTGCTGGCAAAGTGAAGTGACAGTTGGAAAGTGACCGTGTTAGTCGTGCAGGTCGCTAGCGGCAAAGAGAAGTGACAAATGAAACGATGAGTTTTGTTCATCCAGGTCTGAGCGGGTCAAAACGACGACCACGTGCCAGCAAAAAGTTAACGCAGTAGTAAGTCATTTTCGCCTGTATAACGACAGTTATCTTGACTATGGGTTAAAACTTGCTGGAGATGATGAAAAATGGTCCAAAGCCAAAATGTGTGTTTGCGCATTGAGCTATCAAATGAATCTAGAATCCTATGAAAATGAAGAGACATTAACACAAAACATAGTCACCTCTCTCAGAAGCTATAGACTTACTTAAAAGACTCTGAAAGATAACAACAAAACAAAGGTTTGGGTGTTGAGAAAAGGTGAAGGTGGCAGAAAAGGCACAAGAATAGCAAGCTATTTAGTGGCAGAGCATACAGCCAAACGAATGAAACCCCATCATTGCAGGAGTCATATTCCTTCCAAGCTTGCTGTGCGTGGTGAAACATTGTTTGGGGACATGAGGCTGGAAAGGAAGTGAAAAAATTCCCCTATCAGAGACGACACGATTGGTAGGACGAATTTGAGTGTGAAATCGGGCATTGTGCATGATAATCAAGGACATGTCGCTCATTGATATGAAAAAAAGTGTGTGTGAACTCGTGTAAGGTTAAAAGTGTATGCTTTACAGCGGATGAATCAACAGACATTGGGGGAAAACCTCAGTTACTAGTGTTCATCTGTCTATGTTGCTATACAAAATACTGAAAATTTCTTATGCTGCAAAGAACTGTGCAAACCACAGGGACAGGATATTTTCTACAGGAAAGAAGCTGAAAGAAAAGGGACTTGTCATAGGAAATTATGTGTACGGAATTTGCAAGATGGTGTCCATCCATGGTGGGATCGGTTAAAAGGTTTGGTTGTCCTTAGTCAGAAGGACAGAAACCAGATTTGATTACTACCCACATTGTTTCTTGCACCGTGAAGTCTTGTTGGCTAAAACACTCGGAAAGAATTAAAGTTGTTCTTGATGGATTGTTGTGAAAAAGGGAAACGTTCTTAAAAGCAGACCAAAGCAGTCAAGACTATTTCCATGCCTTGTGAAGAAATGGGATCTATCACCCCCGAAGGTCTTCTCCTCCACACAGAAGTCCGTGTGTATCAAGAGGCAAAGTGGTACCCGGTGGGTGCATGAACTGAGAGAGGAAAGCTCCTACTCTGTACCTTGAGGAGAAAACTGGAATTCTGCGAATTTCTTGCTGATGAAATTGGGAGTGCAAAAATTATGCTTCTTGGCAGACAATATTTGATACATCGAACAAAGTTAATGGCAAGTATGCAAGGAAGAAATGAAAAATATGGTGGTAAACATCTACTGACAAAATGGGAAAGCCCTGTAGAAAAAATTAGGCTCTGGATGCAAAAGGGTGAGTGCAAGGCAATGTTGACACTGTTCAAAAAGGACTGCTGAAGCTAATATACAGACATTGCCTCCACTCATTATAAGCAAGCACACCTTGAAAGCCTAGGAAGGAATCGTAGAAAAAATATTTCCAATATATCTGTTGAAAGTTATGACTGGCCTGTAGAAAATCCATTCGTTCACGATCCCTGAGCAAGCACAACGTTAACATCCTGAGAAGAGGAACTAATCAACGATCCGTAATGACCGCACACTAAAACTACGATATCTGGAATGACATTAGAAATAGGCTTCTGATTCGAAATGAAAAACGAACACCACAATATATCCAAGAGGGCCATGAAAATACTCCTTGCAAATTTCAACCTCTATCTGTGTGAACTGGGATTCCTCAGCCGTCACAAATATAAACACAAGAAGAAGGAATAATTGTGGCTGTTGAAGAGGAAATGACGAAGGTGTCTGTCAACTGTCCCTACCTAACATAGAGCGGATAGGCAACTCCAGGCAGGACACACGTGTTCCATCTGATCAGGTATTGGTATTGTCTGTAACAAGTAGTTTATTACAAAAAAAAAACATATTTCCTAGTGTCCCATTTCCTGTTATAGATATCTATATATATATATATATATATATATATTATAATATATCATAATATATATATACAAAATATAATATAGTATATATATATGTATCATATCTCATATATATGTATATACGTATATATAGTATAATATAGATATATGTTAATATATAATATATATGTATATATGTATATATATATTATATATCTATGTCTAAATATATACTATAGATGTAACTAATTAAATATATATATATATATTATGTATATATATATATAGTATATATATATATCACTATATTATATAATATATATCATATATATATATGGGATATATATATATTTATGATATGTATATATATATTATATATATATAGATCGTACAATGTATATAATATAGTATATATATATTATATTAGGATATATGAATACGTAATATTATGTATATCATATATGATATATTATATATATATTATGTATATATAAATATATATATAGCATATATATTATATATATATATAGATATATATATATATATAATATATATACAGATATTGCATACTTAAAATATGATAATATGCATATATATATTATACATATTATATATATATTATATATATATATATGTATGTATATATAATATTATATATATATAATGTAGTATACATTATAATGTACTTATATCATATATATATATTGATATATATATGTAGTGATATATGTATATATATTATATACTCATATATATATATATGAGTATATATATTATTATATATATATCAAAATATATCAATATTCATATATATATATATACAGATATATAATATATATATGTATATTATATACCTCATATATATCTATCTATAATACTCTATCTAATATATTATAATATATATATATATATATATAACTAATATATATATATATATTATATATATATATATATATAATACTATAAAATTATATCTAGTTATATTATATATAATTATATATATATATAGATATATATAATAATTATATAGTATATATAAATATATATATTATATATAGCTGCTGCGCCGACCGAAGTCCAAATATAATCTAGTGCGTCCGCCCGTCAGTGAAGTTTGAGAACCTCTGCGGGGCGTAGACCCTCCTTCCCTTCGCCCTTGGCCTTCCTTCGCCATCTTACGCACCTTCTTCTCGCACTCCCCTTCAGGTGAAGTCTAAGTCTCTACCGGGGTGTGCGGTTTAAGTGGGAGCAGGTGTGGTATGTGTGGTGGTGTTAGCTGCTGGTTGTGGCTGTGGTGTTCTATCGGTGGTGGTGTAATGTGGTGATTATGGTGGTGAGGGATGGGGATGGTGATGGTGTTGAGTGGTGGTGATGGTGTGTGGTGGTGGTGATGGTTGATGGGTGGTGGTGGTGGTGCTTGATGGTGATGGTGGTAGGTGATGGTGATGGTGGTGTGGTGGTGTTGCTGCTGCTTGTGCTGTTGTGTTCTATCGGATGGTATGGTAGTGATGATGGTGGTGGTGATGGTGATGTGATGTGATGGTGGTGGTGGTGGTGGTGTTTGCTGCTGATTGTGGCTGTTGTGTTCTTATCGAGTGGTGGTCGGGTAATGGTGGTGATGATGGTGGCGGTTGGTGGTGATGGTGATGGTGTGAGTGGGTCTCTTTTGGTGGATTGTTAAGTTAGCGGATATTGTCTAGTAGGTGCGTCTAGTGTGGTAGTGCGGTGTGAGTGTGCAGCGTGCGCGTGCGTGCGGGCGATGCGTGCGTTGCGTTGCCTGCGTGGCGTGCGTGCGTGCGTGCGTGCGTGCTGTGGGTGGGACGTGGGTGGGTGGGTGGGTGGGTGGTTGTGGGTTTGTTAGTGTTTTGTTTGTGGCGAGGGTGGTGTAGAGTGCGTACTGGTGGAGACGTTATTATTTAGGGAGGATAATACAAATGTGACTGGCGGACGGAGGAAGAGGCGGAGGAGCGAGGAGGAGGAGGCAGTAGGAGGAGGAGGAGGAGGAGGAGGAGGAAGAAGGGGTGGTGGTGGGTATGCCGGGGGTAGTACTTAGGAGAAACGGAACTTAACTCATGCGGCTAATGAAAGAAGGGGAAGAGTAAGAGGAGAGGAGAAAGAAGATCGTAGAGGAAGAAGAAGAGAGGAGGAGGAGGAAGGGAAAGTGCGGTTATAAGCCCCCTCTGCGTTTGGTTTCGGCTTGCCCTTGTAAACACTTCCTCAGGACTGATCACTTCTCCTAAAACTCCCATTTTTCAGAATCCCTTTCACTCTTTTCCTCACCTCTTCTCCCTTTATCCTCCAGCCCACTTACTCCTCCGTCTATCTTCACATCCAACCAACAGGCCAGCGAACTTACCCCCCCCCCCCCCCCCACCAACCCTTCTCCTCTCTTACATCTTCTTCTTATTGCTTCGGATACATTCATGAACGTGGCCGCAAATACACCCACTTCCACAAACACACACACACACACACACACAACACACACACACACACCGCAAACACACCACACACACACCACACACACAAACCACACACACACACACAAACACATCACACACACACACACCACACACACACGCACACACAAACACATACACACACAAGTGAGAAGGTTCATTCAAACCTTCCGATACCCATCTTATGTGTGGTGTGTGTGTGTGTGTGTCGTGTGCTGTGTCGTGTGTGCTGTTTGGTGTCTGTGTGTGTGTTTGTGTGTGTGTTGCTTAAATATCTCATAATACACTTACGCAGAGTCTATTCTACTGTAAAAATCAACAAACCTGCACTTTAAACCTCCCTTCTCTTACCTTACCTTCCCTCCCCATCCTCCATGACCTAACCCCCCAACCACACCACCACAGTGCCTTTCTTACTATGAAATATTACACTTCCCCACCATACCATACTACTTGAATTCATACCCGTCTATCAAATATCCCCCTGTAAAAAGGATTAGCCTTGTTAAAATACATACCCCCGTCCAATAGGGCCGGAAATATACTCATGCTCATCAAATTCTGATACACCAGTCAAACTCATGCCCAACTGGGATTTATGCACGCGGCGTCGGATAAATAGTGTAACCATAACCAGTTGCCCTTCCGTCCAGACGGCGGGACCTGTTCGCTGGCTGTCCTGCTCGCATTGATAGGGCCAGACGGAGGGTTGCCTGAAGGGGGGACCGATGTGGGAGGCAAGGATTGGGTAGTGAAGGAAGGTTAATAAGGGTAGATAAGAGTGATGGAAGGTTAAGTACAGGTAGATATATGTGAAGGGAGGTTCAATGTACAGGTAGATATAGTGAAGGAGTTAAGTACACGGTAGGAATAGTGAAGGAAGGTTAAAGTGAAGGTAGATATAGCGCGACAGGAGGTTAAAGTAAGGGTGAATAGTTATGAAGGGAGGTAAGTGAAGGAGAATATAGTGAAGGGAGGTAGTAAAGGTAAGATTATAGTGAAGGGAGGTTAAGTCAAAGGTAGATATAGTGAAGGGAGGTGTAGTGAAGTAAGGTTAAGTAAAGGTAGATATAGTGAAGGGAAGAATAGTGAAAGAAGGGTAGGAAGGGAGGTTAGGTATTGGTAGATAAAGTAAAGGTAGATATTATGAAGGAAGGTTAAGTAAAGGTAGATATAGTGGAAGGGAAGAATAGTGAAGGGAGGTAGGTCAAAGTAGCTATATGAAGGGAGGTAGTTAGCTAAAGGTTTAGTATATATATATATATAGTGTTGGGAGGTTTAAGTAATATTGTTTTTTTAGTGAATAAAAGATTAGTTGAAAAAAGGGGGTTTTGGGGAGGTATTGGAATATTGGGATTTTAGAATATTTTAATTTTGTGTGATGGGCAGCCTTTTTTCTCTTTCATTTTCAGTGATTTCAGTAGTTTGTCATGATGTAGCCTTAAGGTATTGGTAGGGGCAAAGAGTGTAATGATGTATTGGGACCAAGATATATATACTATAGCTTATTATTATTTATAATTTGATATTTTAGTATTGTTTATAGGATGGTTTCTAGGGTGGAGGGAATGCCAACCATTATTTTTAGTCTTTGTTTAGTGTTTTGTTCTCCGTTTTTTTTCTTTATGTCTGCATTTCTTGTGTTTCGACCAACTTCAACTTTGTAATATGAGAACAAAAAACAATTGTAAACATCTCTTTGACCATTAGAGAGAGAGAGAGAGAGGACCGGAGGAGAGAGAGAAGAGATGTAGAGAGAGAGAGCAGGAGAGGATGAGAAAGAGAGATAGGAGAGAGAGAGAGGAGAGAGGCGAGACGAGACGAGCGAGGAGAGAGAGAGAGAGAATTAATGAATGAATGGGAGAAAGAAAATATGATTACTAAGAATAAGGAGTCACTAATGCAAAATAAGGAGGCACTTTCACAAGATCTATGTTTATACTGTTACTTATTTGCACGCTAATGGTCGTGTTGATGAAGAGAAACGATTTACAAACATGTAAGAAGGAAAAAAGTATATGCAACACGGGAAAATTAATATTATTTACTACTACTTATCTATACTTACTACTAACTACACTAACTACTACTATACTACTTACTACTACTATACTACTACTACTACTGACATATATTACACTACATACTACTGGTACATACTATTGCTACTACTACTACTACTACTACTACTACTACTACTACTACTTCTACTACTTCTACCACTAATACCACTACTACTACTACTTCCACTACTACCACTACTTCCACTACTACCACTATTGCAACTACTACTACTACTACTACTACCACTAATAACACAAATCACACACTACTACTATATACTACTATAGTACTACTAATACTACTACTACTACTACTACTACTACTACTGATACCACTAATACTATACTAATACTAGTACTACTACTAATACTACTACTACTGCTACTGCTACTGATTATACTATTGCTACTACTACCACACTAATATACAATAATAACACTATACTACTATGCTACTTACTGCTACTGACTGTACTACTACTACTATACTATACTACTACTACTACTACTACTACATATATAATACTACGAGTACTACTCTAATCCATATACCACCACTTAAGATACTCAGATTACTACTACTACTACTATACTACTACCTACTACGACTTACTACTACTACTACTACTAATACTACTACTACTACCACTCAGACCACTAATACAACTAAGTACTACTACTTCGACTACTACCCCACGATACTACTACTACTACCTACTACTACTTCACTACTACTACTACTTACTATTTACTAATACCTCTACTACTACTACTATACTACTACTGATTCTACTATTGCTATTTGTACTACTACTATAATAATAATACCACTAATACCACTAATACCACTAACTACTCCGAGCCCCGTTCCTTACTACTTAAACATACTACATAACTACTTCCACTACAACCTTCACCCTACTAATTACTCACTAACTATCACTACTACTATACTTCTACTACCACCCCTTTTTTGTATTTATTTTTTAATACGATTACTTTATTCTTTCTACCACTACTAACTTTACTTCATCATATTGGTGCCAATTTTTTACTCAAATAAAGATATCCACATTGTAACTAAAAAAATATTTCGTTGTATCAGTCCTTTCATCGTAAATATTTATCTTAAAATGTCTTTATTTCATTCACGTTTCAGCTTTTTGTTGATATTCGCCAAACCTGGACCAAACTTATTATTCTCGGATGATTATTTTGCGGGAACTCTTTGATAGTGCTGTTGTCGTGCTGTGTGTACTGTGTGTGTGTGTGTGTTGTCGTGTGTGTGTGTGTAGGTGTTGTGTATTGGTATGTGTATGTGTATTGTGTGTAGGTATGGGGTAGTGTATGCTATATAGTGTGTGTGTGTTTGAGTGTATGTGTGTGTATGTGTATGTGTATGTGTATGTATGTATGTATGTATGGTGTCTCGGTGTGTGTGTGTGTTGCACCGTGCCGTGCGTGTGTGCGTGCGTGCAGTGCGTGCGTGCATGCCGTGCGTGCGTGCGTGCGTGCGTGTTTTGCGTGCGTGCGTGCGTGCTGCTGCGTGGGTGGGGGGGGGTGGGGGGGTTTGGTGGTTGTGGGTGTTTGTTGGGTTTGTGTGGCAGGTTGTTTGGTGCGTACTGGTGGATTTTTTGTAGGGGGGATATACAATGTGATGGGGGAGGAGGAAAGGGGGGGAGGAGAGGGGAGGAAAATTTTAAGGAAGGGGGAGGGGAGGGGGTGGGGTGGGGGTCCGGTGTGTACTTAAGGCCCCTTTTTTACCCCTGGGTATGAAAGAAGGGAACGATGAAGGAGAGAAAAAAGGAAGTAAAAAAGAGAGAAGGAGAGGAGGATCGTTTTAAAAAGCCCTTGCTTTGGGTTTGGGTTGCCCTTGAAAACACTATCTCAGTACTGTATTTCTCTAAACTCCCTTTTTTCAGCATCCCTTTCACTCTTTCCTCACCTCTTCTCCCTTTCTCCTCCCCCTTACTCCCCCTCTTCCTTCCCCCCAAACCCAAACAGCGCGACCCCCCCCCCCCCCCCCCCAACCCTTCTCCTCTCCTCTACTCTTCTCTTTTTGCTTCGGATACATTCATAACTTGGCAAAATTACAACCCATTTCCCATAACACACACCCACCACCCCCCAACACACACAACACACCACACCACCACAACACAACCCCCAACACACACACCCCCCCAACCACCCCCACACACACACACACAAACGCACACCACACACATACCACACAATGAGAGGAAATTCAAACCTTCCTCCACTTATTTTGGTGTGGTGTTGTGTGTGGTGTGTGTGTGTGTTGTGTTTTGTTTGTTTGTTTTTGTGTTGTGTTTGCTAATATCTCAAAATCCATTGCAGATTTTTTACTACTGAAAAAATACAACCTGCATTTTAACCTTCCCCCTTTCTCTTACCTTACCTTTCCCTTCCCCCCCCCCAGACCAAACCCCCCCCACCACCAACCCCCATGCTTTTTTACTATGAAATATACACTTCCCCCCATAATACATATTGCTTGAATTCATACCCCGTCTTCAATATCCCCTGTAAAAGGATGCCTTGTAAATACTACCCCCGTCAAATGGCCGTAAAAATATACTCATCAAATTTTACACCCTCAAAAAACCCTGCCCCTGGGGTTTATGCAGGGCGTCGGATAAAAGTGTAACCATAAACAGTGCCCCTTTCCCTCCCGGGGACCTGTCGCTGGCTGTAAATGCTCGCCTTGATGGGGCCCGACGGGGGGGTTCCTGAAGGGGGGTGTGGGAGGGAAGGTTTGGGGATGAAAAGGGAAGGGTTTAAAAGGGTGTAAAAGTGTGGAAAAGGGTTAGTACAGGTAGATATAGTGAGGGAGGGTTTAAATACGGGGAATATATGAAGGGGGTTAAATCCCCGGGGATTGGAAAGGGGTTAAGTGAAAGTGATATGTGAAGGGGGTTAGTAAGGGGAGATATAGTGAAGGGAGGTTAAGTGAAGGTGATAAGTGAGGGGGTTTAAGTAAGGTGTTAGGAGGGGTTAGAAAAGGTAGATTGTAAGGGAGGTTGTAAAGTAAGGTTAAGTGGTGTTAGTGGGAAAATGAAAAAGGGGTGGGGGAGGTTGGTATGGTATAAATTTGGGATATTTGGGAATTTAAAGTAGGTTTGTGGGGGAAAGTAAAGGGGGTTGGTAAGGTGATTGTAAAGGGGGTTTAGTGGTTTTTTAATTGTGTTGGGGGTTTTTTTTGTTTTTTTGTTGTTTGTGGTGGGTTTTGGTATTGGTTTTGTTTTTTTTTTGGTGGGGCGTTTTTTTTCTTTTCTTTTCGTGTTTCGTGTTTGTCTGTTTCCAAAAGGTATTGTGTAGGGGAAAGTTGTTGTGTTTGGGACCAAGAAAGATTCTATGCTTTATTATTATTATTTGATTTTAATTGTTTTTAGTGGTTTCTGGGGTGGGGGAATGCCAACCATATTTTTAGTTTTGTTTTAGTGTTTTGTTTCTCCCGTTTTTTTTTTTTATTTGTCTGCTTTCTTTGTGTTTCGCCAAACTTCAACTTTGTAATATTAAAAACAAAAACAAATTTCTAAAATCTCTTTTTCCTTAGAGAGAGAGGGGAGAGAGAGAGAAGAAAGGGGGGAAGAGGAGAGAGGAGAGGAGGGGGAGAAGGGGAAAGAGAGAGAGGAGAAAAGGAGAGGAGAGGAGGGAAGAGAGGAGAGGGGAGAAATTAATGAATAATGGGAGAAAGAAATATGATTACTAAGAAAAAGGTCCTAACAAAATAAGGAGGCCTTTCACAAAATCATGTTTATACTGTTACTTATTTGCAGCTAATGGTCGTGTTGATGAAGAGAAACGATTTACACCATGAAGAGGAAAAAAAGTATATGCAACACGGGAATATTAACTATTTTACTACTACTACTACTACACTACTACTACTACTACTACTACTACTATACTACTTACTACTCTACTAACTAGACACTACTACTACTACTACATACTACTGGGACATACTATTGCTACTACTACTACTATATCTATACTACTATACTACTTCTACTTTTCTACCACTAAAACCACTACTACTACTACCTTTTCCCCATACCAATACTTTTCCCCTATACCCAAATATTGCAAATACTACTACATACTATACCACTAAAACCACAAATACCATACTACTACACTCTATACTACTACTACTACTATTACTACTACTACTACTACTACTACTACTACTACACTACTATACACTACTACTACTACTCTACTACTCTATGCTACTGCTCTACTACTACTACCACTAATACACTAATACATACTACTACTATGCTACTACTGCTACTTCTACTACTACTACTCTACTACTACTACTCTACTACTACTACTACTATATTACTATATACTACTACTACTCCATTACACCACTATAACTCAATTACTACTAACTAACACTACTACTACTACACTATACTACTACACTACTATATACTACTAACTACCACTAATACCACTAATACCACTATTACTACTACTTCTACTACTACCACCACGACTACTACTACTACTACTACTACTACTACTACTACTACTACTACTACTCTACTACTACTACTACTACTACTACTACTACTACTGCTTCTACTATTGCTATTACTACTACTAATAATAATAATACCACTAATACCACTAATACCACTACTACTACTGCTACTACTACCACTATACTACTACTACTTCCACTACCACCACCACTACTACTACTACTACTACTACTACTACTACTACTACTACTACTACTACTACTACTTCTTCTTCTACCACTACTAACTTTATTCATCATATTTGTCCAATTTTTTACTCAAATAAAGATATCCACATTGTAACTAAAAAAATAATTTCGTGCAGTCCTTTCATCGTAAATATTTATCTTAAATGTCTTATTTCATTCACGTTTCAGCTTTTTGTTGATATTCCAACCTGGACCAAACTTTATTCTCGGTGATTATTTTGCGGGAAATCTTTGATAGTGTGTTGTGTGTGTGTGTGTGTGTGGTGTGTGTGTGTGTGTGTGTGTGTGTGTATGTGTGTGTATGTGTATGTGTATGTGTATGTGTGTAGGTATGTGTATGTGTATGTATATGTGTGTGTGTGT
>JACEEZ010023932.1:79684-82184 GCA_016584305.1 Chionoecetes opilio
ATGCATTTCTTTACAAAGTCACGACTCAAAAGTTATTAATTGATTGAGGTATTATTACGCACTAACGAGGTATGCTCTGCCCTGCGGGACTCAGTACAGCCTGCAGCAGTGACCCGGGATTATATGAGCCCCGTGATGGGTTCTTCAGTGAGAGTTAAAATTTAAAGCAAAAATACTAAAATATGACAAAAAAATTAAGGCCTGAAAGTAACCTGAAGGTTCAAGGGTCGCCACGGTGCATGGCCTCGAAGATGCAAGTGACATCGACAAAGAATATCTCTTCCTCGTACGATGAAATGAAAGATATACGTGAAATCGAGGATGAATACTCTTTTGGCCTCGAAAATATAAACGAAATCGAGAGAGAATACCCCGTCCTCGAATATGAACGCAATGGCGAGGATGAACACTCCCGGCGTCGAGGATGAGAGTCAGGAACGTCGAGTACACGCGCGATCCACCTTTTGGGAACTCGTGGATATATATAGTGTTACCGCCGTGGAGTGTGTTCTGTTCGTGATCTAAGTAGTTGTATAACTATTTTATTAATTATTAATTTATATTTTACTGCTATTTAGATCATGGTTGTGTTGTGCTCTGTACAAACCCGCGGTGGCATGCCATACAAAATAAATTATACCAATATTCTCTGAGGAAATTAATATGCGAATATTCAAAGCTCACGCGCTATTACGAAGAAGGTTGAGTTAGAGTATTTAAAGACAGTTCAATATATTCGCTCTGATATATTTTAGTTATTTTTAATAAGATTTATTGCATTATTGCTTTTATTGTAGTACTAGCCGCAAAGCCGCCCTCCGGACGGACTTTTTGGCTAGCTCCTGCGGAGGGCTATTGGTGGGCCTTCGGCCCACCACCTGTGTTTGGTGGGCCTTCGGCCCACCAAACATGGACTCTCCAGATAGCCCCTTTTAACTTTCCTGAAATCATGGATGTAGAAATGTATGTATTCCCCCCACCCATTCACTCACCCATTACCCATCACCCCCCACCCATTCACTCACCCATTACCCATCACCCCCCACCCATTCACTCACCCATTACCCATCACCCCCCACCCATTCACTCACCCATTACCCATCACCACACACCCATTCACTCACCCATTACCCATCACCCCCCACCCATTCACTCACCCATTACCCATCACCCCCCACCATTCACTCACCCATTACCCATCACCACACACCCATTCACTCACCCATTACCCATCACCCCCCACCTATTCCCTCACCCATCACCCCCAACCCATCACCCCCCACCCATTCACTCACCCATCACCCCACACCCATTACCCATCACCCCACCCATTCACTCACCCATTACCCATCACCCTACATCAAGGCTTCCTCAATTCTCGCAACCCACTTTTGTTTTCACAATTCTCGCAACCCACTTTTGTTTTCACAATTCTCGCTAATAGGCTGCTAAAAAAAAAGAAAAAAAAAGTGATCGGATCATCTCATAAGTGGGCTTATGACCTTCCCCTGGTCAACCTGATTCTAAAAATGTGCCATATGAGATGTTTGCGCCACGGGGGGCGGAACCTATACCACACACACACACACACACACACACACACACACACACACACACACACACACACACACACACACACACACACACACAGACAGACAGACAGACAGACACACTTTCGCTTATATTATTATAGATTGATATATTTATCGTATTGGAGAAGAATATATTTAGATATTATATGATACGAAATACATATGCATTAAAATTATTATGCCTACATGTACCACTTGTACCCTACAAACTCTTACATTGTACTCTTAACTCATTTTGTCCAGGAACAGTCTTCACCCCATAAACACTTATACTCCACACTCACTCACTCCACCCTTCACACTTGTCTCTGCATCACCTCCTTACAAGCCCTTCCCTCAGCGACGAAGAGGAGGCTACGAAGGGAGGAATACACAGGAACACTCAAACAGCGACACACCTTTGTTAGCGGGAACTATAGGAGCTACACGACCTAATACATAAGGGAGAAAAGGCGTGTTTGAGGGTTGTTAAGAGAGAGAGAGAAAGAAAGAAACAGCTAGAAAAAGGGATAAAGGGGTAGAGAAAAAGAGATAAAAGATGATTAAGAGAATGGATGAAGTAGATAGAGAGAGAAAAAAAGAAACAAAGAAACAGCTAGAAAAAAAGGATAAAGGGGTAGAAAAATAGAGATCGATGAATATATTGAGAGAAATTCATACCAGCGATAAAAGGTTTTAATATAAATCTTCCGCTTGATTTACGAGAGGAAAGGAAAACAAGGTCGCAAATTTATTTATGCTGCCGCTAGCTCGTGCCGAAATATGACGTCGACTGGTTACTGGTTATTATGTGAAATCCTGTTTTAATTGCATACACCGTCGATTGGAAAAGTTGCTCTCTTTTTTCTTTTCTTTCTCTCTCTCTCTCTCTCTCTCTCTCTCTCTCTCTCTCTCTCTCTCTCTGTCTC
>JACEEZ010023932.1:87184-107184 GCA_016584305.1 Chionoecetes opilio
CACACTACATGAGTAATGTCACACTGGCACGTGGGTTTTACGGTATCCTTACGTTTGGGTGAGTCACAGATGCGAACTAGGAATCGCATGCGTCAAGCATGCGGAACAATTTAAATTCATAATTGTTTCTCTGCTTCGACTACGATTTGCACCTATCCTATTCATCGGACGTTTGAATGGGATAAACAAGGCGGAAATCCCTCCCTGTTATACGGCGTGTGGCAGGGTTGCGGGACGGCAGGGCGAGGAGATCACGATGGGTATACTGGCAGGGGACATGGGGATAGCAGAAGGGTCCCATCTAAGCACTTGGGCGTTAGAGAGGCAATGGGCTGTCACTGTCCAGCTATGGGGTAGAGGAATATGCAATGCAGGAAAGGGAGGGTATTAGTGGGCCACTGGCAAGGATGGGGAGGAATAGGACGCTGGCAGGGGCTGGAACGGGTAATGGAGGTATGGCTACTTAGCAGGGGTTAGAGAAGCGAATAGGCACTTGACAGGGAAGGGACTGAGAGGAGAGAGGCACCTTTGCCAGGGATAAAGAGGACTATGGCATTGATCAAGGATTGAGGAAATATGGGACGCTAGCAGGGTATGGGGCAGCAAAAGGGACGCTGACAGGGCTAGGAAAGAACAGGGTGAATTGCGGCGAGAGAGGGCTTACACTGCTAGGGGCTAGGAGGGTATATGGGGACTGGAAGGGTCAGTGGGCAGGGCTATAGGATGGATATGGGAGGGATGGAACGATGGCAGTGGCTCTAGGAACGGTAGGGGAGCGATGAGATAAGGATGGCAGGGGCTAGGAAGGGTAAGGAAAGGAAAGGATCAGTGGCAGGGAGCTAGGAACGGTAGGGGAGGGAAGGGTCAGGGGCTAGGGTATAGGAAGGGTATATGGGGTGGAAGGGACCCAAAGGGTCAGTGGAGCGGTATAGGAAGGGTATGGGAAGGGAAGGGTCAGTGGCAGGGGACTAGGAACCGTAGGGTGAGGGGGCAGGGTCATTGGAAGGGTATAGGAAGAGTATGGGCGAGGGCAGGGTATAGGAAAGGTATGGAGGGACGGCGTCAGGGCAGGGTATAAGAAGGGTATGGGGACGGGCCAGGAGTCAGATGGCAGGGGTGATGGCAGTGCTTGTGTAAAACCTGTTTTGAACACTCGATCGGGGACGACTTCTTGCCTCCCATACTAGTTCCTTCTCCCAAATCTCCTCTCCTCGAACATTAGAGAGAAGAGAGACGCATGATGAGAGAGATAGAGAGACGAGAGACGAGAGATGAGAGAGATGAGAGTAGAGAGAGAGGACTACTCTTCAAATCTGGACACAACACAGCCGGTCTAGACGATATGGAATCTGGTGAGGACGTCCATTCACCACGAACAAAATGTCTGAGGTTAGTGTGCATAATTTTACTTTTAAAATAAACAGCGACGAGCGAGCCTATGCCGGTGGACACCCTCTCAAGTTCCGTGTGTTCTTGCAGCCTGCGGAGGACGGGCAGGTGGGGGGGGGTCGAGTAACGCGTGGGATGGCGCACGGGGGACAGGGGGGACCATGGCGTGAGCAGGTGGTAAGACGGAGGCATGTGAGGAGGACGTCTTGTGTGGGCCCCGCCGGGGGATCCATCTGGAGCGACCCTATCGCCTCCCTGCGATGACCCGCCGCGGCAGACCAGGCGAAGGGGGCGGGGCGGGAGGACGGAGGGACAGTAGGAAGGCAGACAGACAGGCAGACGCGCGGGATAGTGGTAGAGAAGGACAGGGTCGAAAGGAGCGAGAGAGCCAGTAAGTAAAGGAAAGGATGGTTGGGTGGCAGTGCGTTTAAACCGTTTTATGTAGGCGCAGTGCGCAGCTAAAGGGTGCAGACGAGTGAGGACAAGTTGACAGTTTGACAGGAAGAGTTGGCGTCACCGAGACACACGAGCGGCGAGTTAAGCGTGGAAGCAGGCAGTGCGTTGGCAGGATGGCAGGCAGGCAGATTGGTGAGGGAGCGAGGTGGATCACTGCACTTAGTTAAACAGTATTGAAGCTGAGAATGGATGCGTAACTGAATTTATCGCGGTGCATATTTCATCGAGGGTGCAGCAACGCGCCGGGCGAGGGTTCCAGGCGAGTAAGTAATAACATATAAAGAAGCCGTAAAAGCGTCGTGAAATCGTGCTATCGCTCTTTAGAGCGTCGGCAGATGGGGGCGAGTCATGGAGAAAGATAGCTGAGAGTAAACTTTACACGGGGGTTTCCATCCTCATCAAGACGCTGGGAGGAGGAGGAGGAGGAGCGAAGCGAGGAGGATTTTACAATAGGATTGACATCGGAATACAGACCAAGGAAACCTATTGGTCCATGACGAGGGTATCTGCTTGAACTACATATACTAACTAGCAACTACTTATAAGAAAAAACAGTTGAAAAAATGATTACCATCATACCTTAAAGAAGATAGGAAAACGGACGTTTTCGTAGTGCAGAAAAAGTAGGGTGATGAAATATATACAACTAATCTACAACTAACACTACACAACAACAATCGATCCGGGGGACTAAATATGAATTCGCAGGGCACTATCAATACCCAATTTACTTTACAGATGCGCGTCAAGCCGGCTGTTAAATGTAGTTATGTGCTTGCTTCGACAAACATTGCTGGTCACTTCTGTTCATCGATCAACGAGTCTACATTGAAATAATTTTTTACGGAGATCAGTGATGCAACGTTTGACCGTTTAGTTGTAAAACCATTATTTCTTGTGTCACTGAGTGAAAGCTCGAATAGGTTCTCTTGATTACATGACATTCAAATCCTTTTAAGGATCTAAAGGTTTCTATCAAGTCCCCACGGATTCTACGATCCTTTAAGGGAAAAACATCTTAAGTTTCGCAGTCTATCTTCATAAGATGAATTTTGACCAGAGATGGAATTGTTTGGTTGCTTCTTCTTTGCATGATTCCAATTTGCTTGGTTTTTTTACGAAAACAGGGGCGACCAGAATTGAACGGCATATTCCAAGATGCGGCCTAAACAAGGACGTGTATAATTGTGTCATACTTTCGCGAGTTTTGGTTCAAACGTTGCGTTTGATAAAGCCCAACATCATTATTACGCCTTTACTGGCAGTAGGCAATGCGGACTTGGTTTCAGATCCATTAACTTGATGATGACATCCCTAAATCCTTTCCTGCTGTACTTCAGGTTAAAAGATTTATTTGCATTTGATAGTTATATTTGAGGATCGTTTGCCTATAGGCATTACTTATATTTATCGGAATTGAATTTTAATAGCGATTTATAACTTCCAGTCTGATTAGTTTCGTCGAGGATCACTTTGTATGAGGTTCACAAGTTGTCTCTTAGTATATGCTTTAACGCCCTAATTGTAGGCTGATCATCTGCAAACTGATGTGACGGATATTTTAGATTACAAGTCCGCTCAGTCCAGATCGTGGATATATATCAGAAAAAGTAGTGAGGACCCAAGACCGAGCCTCTAAGGCACCCCAACTAGTAACATCTACAACCAATGTCAGATGTTTCGCCATTATTTACTACCAGTTGTTTACGATTTGTGAAAGGCCAATCGCCACCACAATCCATGAAATAATTGCTACTCCTAAGCCCATGTGCACCCTTAGCTCGGTCAAAAGTCGCTTTATGTGGAACTGTATCCCCGAAGTGCTTTCTAAAATCAGGTATATTACATTCCGAGGGAATTTTAGCGTACCCAGTTTCAGTATAAATGACATTGAAAAAGAATCCATGTTAGGTTTGTTTAAGCAGGATCTATTATATTACGAAAATCCATGCTGCGAGAGTTTTCACGTATGTAGAGTTAGTTCTCTATTGAGAAAAGACCACTAATTTTTATCCCGCAATATTTTCTCAAATAGTATTAACACAATCCGTGGACGCAGTTAGACTAATGGGCGATTAACTTCATTTTGCGCTGAGGCCCTCATACTCCCCTTTCTTGAATATTCGGTGTAACATTAGCTCAATTTCCACATACTAGAACATTTTTGTCCATTGAGTGATTCTAGGTAGGATAATCTTTAGTGGTAAGCGGAAAAGTTTAACTGTGACAATCGCGAAGTAATCGACAGCGAATGTTCGTCTCCTACCCCCACAGGATGTTTGCGGGTCAAGTTTCTGAAAAAACTTTTGATACTTCGTCTTTTACTTCCTGTTATCTCTCTGATTGCAATCTATTACTTTCGAGTCCAGCATACATGTTTACTGGTTCTGGTAATGGAGCTCGTCTTACTTTAATAAATACAGCATTGCCAAAGAAGACAATTGAGTACGATTGCCATACTCCCTCATTATCATTTACCAAGATGTTATATTTTTATCTCAGATGGCCAAATACTTGTTTTGATGTTTTTCTGTACTTCGAAAGTATTGGAAGAACCTTTTCGGTTTGATTTGGATTCCTTTCGCACAGTTATTTCTTCATACTTTGACTGCACGACACTTTATAGTCTGAATTAACCCTTGCAACGTCGTTTACGTCATGTATTCCTCTAGGAATTGCAGTCACGGAATTAGACGCTATGTAAACTTTCTTACGCTCGGCGCTTCTGACAAGATTTGTTGAATCTTCATTATTCATCCAAACTGGGTATGTTTATGTTATTCAGAAGATTTCTTACATGGGGAAACATGTTTTTTAACACCGTTGGAGTTTATTGTGAATAAATTAACACATATTTTCCGCCGTTTTTATTCCTCTTCTTTAGTAACGTTGTTAAGTAAGTGGTCGAATCTAATCAAACCTTCGTCTTATACTAGAATAACACTCTTCTACCGGCTCTGATCCCTTTACTCCGTGATGAGAAAGAATTCTGCTTGATTAGTCTCTAAGTGGACGGACACAACCCTACACTCAATAACCGATTATCTTTTCTTCTAGTTCGTTATGTGCTTACATTTTGCAAATCTTTATTGTTTTCTCCTCGCATCTGCTATAACCTGTTCAGTGAATCACATTTTCCTCGCATGACACCCGCCCAATTCTGACATTAAAGTAATCAATCAGATTCAATGTTCGGGAAAGTTGAGCGAGGTTATCTTGTGGAAAAACTAAACTCTAGGAGTTACCTATGTTATTCCCTTTTTGGTAGGCTCACGGACCACTTGTTCTGTGCCTCCACGGGACCAAATTTCGATTTTAAATATACTTCGTTTTACCATATATCAGCAATACACAATTCGCCGATCGATCGTCACTACATTCCGAAACTATCCACTATTTCCCAGTTAGTTTTATTACCGACGGATAATAGTCCTTTAGCAACTCGGAGTTGGTTTTTTTTTTTAATTCTGCCCGTTCATTATTTGTTGGACAATGCCCTTGCACACTTCATATCGTCAATAGGAGGAGCTGACAACGGCCCATTCGACTTCCATATTTGATTTTGCTGGAGGACCCGAGGGTAGAAGGATCCCCCTACCGATATGAGATGAGGGACGATATATCGGTCGCCATAAATAATCGTTCAAGCACACCAACATTTTACACCGTTTCTTTTTTTAGCTTTATAATCTCTTGCGTCTTTTTGCATCGTTGATATTAATTAGGATATACGCCTGTTTATTTATTTATAGGACTGACTTGTTTAGTAGACTGGAAAGTCCTATTTAATGTATTTTATTTACTTGATTTCGACTTTCGCGATTTTTGGCTTGCAAAATTATTTGATTTTGTATAAAGGAAATGACGACACCTCCACATGCTGTTTATGCGTCCAAACGACAATTTAGGAATGTCTTTTATAGACTGGAGAATGGCATTCATATTGTCAGCTCTATAAGTTTTTTTTTATTTTTGTGTTGTTTGACCCAAAAACTCTCACAGTGCTACCAGTGATATCTTGGCCCGAAGTTGACCGTTCCCGCCGCGTCACGCGTTTTTCGGTTTCTTCGTTTTTTGTTCTTTTCCTGGTTTTGGCGTTTTCCATGGCAATTTGTCGTTTTTGTTTCACGTTTTGTTTTTTTTTTGTTCTGTTGGCACAACAACGTAACATGCATTAAATACCAACGTCAATTAATTCCGGAAGAAAAGTTTTTCTGATGGCCACAACAAACGGTTACAAACTTTTTTCGGCAACTGGGCAAACAAAAAGACACAACACCGTATGCAGATATATAATGCCTCACTACAGACAAACGTATGCTAAACGACTTCGTTTACGCTCTTTTAATGTTTTTATTTTTTTTTTTTTTTTTTTTTTTTAATTTATTTTTTTTAACAAATTAATTTTCGCTTTCTTTCGGCATTCATTTGGTAGAGTAATTTTAAGTTCGCTTTTAATAATTTGAGGCTTTAGGTTTTATTTAACTGGCGTGTTAAGGGTTTTTTTCCATTGAGAGGGGTGTTCTTTATTTTTCATGCGGGTTTTTGTAGTGGGTTTCGAGTGAGGTTGGAGGGTTTTTGTTTGGTGTGAGGGAGGGTATGGGTCTACAAAAAAGCAGGAGGTTTGATAGGGTGTGACAGGGGGAAGGGTTCCACGATTGTTTAACAGGGCCTCGTTATTTTAGTTTTATTTGTCGTTTGATTTTAAGGTACTTTGATTAGTATTTGCGGGGAAAGAAGGAAAAACAGGGAAAGGCAGGACAAAAAACAAAAAAAGAGCAAGGAAATAAAAAAAATTTGCGGAAAAAACGAGGGCAGGAGGCAAGGAGAGGGAGGACAGGCAGGAGGAAAGGGACAAAAGATAGTAAAGGAAAGGCATAAATGAATAGGGGAAGGAGGAGGAAGAGGGAAAAAAGAGGAGGAGGGAAAAAGAGGAAAAGCGGAAAATACAAAGTCGGAGGAAAAAAGAGAAATAGGACAAATAAAAAGGAAAGGAAGACGGGGGAAAATATGGGAGGCAGGAATAGGGGAATAAGAGAGGAGAGGAATACAAAAAGAAAAGAAGGAGAGGAGGAAAAAAAAAATAAAAAGTGGGAGGGGAAGATGGGAAAAAGGAAAGGAAAAAAAAATAAATACAAAGGAAAGGAAAAAAAGGAAAACAAAAAAAGGAAGAGAGGAAAGGAAAAAAATAAGACGGAGTCAGGAGGAAAAAAAAAAAAGAAATGGAAACATAAAAAGAAAAAAGGAATAACAAAGGAGGAAAAAAAAAAGGAAAAAAAAAGAGGAAAAAAAAATACAAAAGAGGAATAAAAAGAGGAATACAAATCAATAAAAGAAGGAAAGAGGGAAGGAGGAATAAGAGGAGGAAAAAAAAATAAAAAAAAAATAATAGGAAAAAAAAAGGAAACGAGGAAAAAAAAAAAAAAAGGAAGAGGACAACAAGGAATAAAGTGTCAGGAGGAGGAGGAGGAGGAAAGGAAAAGAAAAGAGAAAGGAAACGGAAAAAGGACAAAAAAAAAAAAGAGGAAAATATATAGTGAAGGAAATAATGAGGCAGGGAAAAAAAAGAAAAAGGAAGGAAAAAAAAGGAGAGGAGGGAAAAACGGAGGAGAGGAAAAAATGGAGGATAGGAGTTTGAGAATTGACAATAATAAATAAAAGAGGGAATAAGAATTAAAAAAAAAAAAGAAGGAAAGAAGGAACAAAAGGGAGGGAAAATAAAAAAAAAAAAAAAGGAATACAAATAAAATTACGGAAAATACAGACAAATAAAAATAATTAGGAGGGGAACTATAAATAAAAAATAATAAAAAAAATAAGGCAACTAAAGAGGAATATGGTCGAAAAGGAAAAAAATACAGGAAAAAAAAAGAAAAAGAGGAGAGGACCACCAAAAATAAAATGAAGGAAGGCAGAGGAAAAAATAAAAAAAAATATAGGAAAAAATACACCCTGATAGTGAATAATAAAAATAAAAAAAGGAAACACAAATCATAAAAAAAGGGGAAACGAAAAAAAAACAAAAGGGAAAAAAAAAAAGAAAAAGGGGGACAGTAGGAATAATACAAAAAAGAGGTTTGGAAGGACTTTTAAAAAGGAATGACAAAGCGGAGGAAACACAAACCAGCAACAGACCGCCGAGATTTTAGGTCATTACAAGAGCTTCTGTTGCTTGAACTATCACTACACTAACTCGATTCATAAGAGAGAGGGGAAGACAAGGGAGAATGAAAAAGGGATAGGAAAAGTAGAAGGCCTCTCCCTCCACAAAAAAGTAGAAGGGAGGCATAATGAGTAAGTAGGAAAGGCCCATTCCTCCCCTATACGAAAGCTAGAAGGTCTCAAGAAGGCTCTCCGCACACAACCCACCACCCATCCCTTCCAGCCCGAAAACGCGAAGTAGCTGGGCCTGTGGAAAGGAAAAGAAAGAGGAAAAGAAAAGAAGTGAGGTGCGATTATAGGTGAGGGAGACTGATTACCAATGCAAATAGGACAAAACTGCATTGGGAATTTTGTTGCGGATGAGAAAGTTTTTTGGAAATTGATTGGGAATTGAAAGACTTTGGTAAATATGGGTATAACTTAATAATAGTGTTGTCGGGGTCGGTGTAGGTCAGGTGTTACTTTAGGTCCTTTGGGTAGGGGTAACTTGGGGGTGGGGTTTTTGGGGTGTTTTTGGGTGGTTATAGAGTTTTGGGGGGTGGTTAGGTTGACTTTAGACGGTAGGGGGGGGTGTTTTAGGGTTAGTAAGGAACTTGTTAGGTAGTCATGAGGGGGTTTAGGTCTTCTGAGCTAGTTTGATTATGGTAGGGGAGATAGGGTTAGTGCTCTTGATACGTGAGGTCAAATAAATGTTATGGGGGATGGTGATTTGTACAAAATGGTTTGGTTGTCCCGTCCAGTCTAGCAAGTTCCTGTACTTTACATTTTTGTTATGGTTGAAACACAGACTAGGTGTTTCGTTTGTCCTGTGGAGGTGCCCGGTTCAAGGGTTTTTGGTGTCCGCGGCAAGCCGTGCCTGGACGCTTTCTGGGACTTCCTCTGAGGCCAGCAGGTCTCAAAATAAGCTGCTGGCCCAGCAAGCAGCAAACGCAAGAAGCAATAGCAGTCAATCAACGGCCCCGCCCCCCAGAGCAGACCCCAGCTCTTCCCAGTCAGCAGCAGCATCCGTTCAAAGCCTCCTCCTGCGAGGGGGAGAGAGGAAAAAGGCAGGAGGAGGAGGAGGAGGAGGAGGAGGCGGGAGGAGAAGCGAGGAAGCGTTAGGAGGAGGAGCCCCAGGAGGAGGAGGAAGGAGGAGGCAGGACGGATAGTTGGAGGCAGAGGGCAGAGGCCAGCAGAAGGTCAGTAGGACAGAGACAGAAAGAGTATCAAGATGGCAGATCAGAAGAGGCAGAGAGGAGAGGCCCGAGGCCCAGAGGCAGAGGCACAGAGAGAGGGCAGAGGATGAGCGTTGTTCAGAGGCAAGAGGCAGAGCACTAGATAAGATTTGGCCAAGAGGACCAGTCAAGAGATGAGTAGTAGGCGCCACGATGCTGAGAGAGATGGCAGTAGTCAGACCCAATGAGGCAGACGGTTCAGAGGAAAAGAGGGAACCAGAACACAGAGGGAGAAGAGGAGTGCATTTTATATAGGATTATTAGAGGAAAAAATGACACCCAGGAGCACCTATTGCGTCTCTACCGGAGGGTTATCTTATTGCTGTGAAACTACATACTACTAACCTTATCAACTGCTGTTAAGAAAAACTAGTGGATAAATTGGATTACCCACTGTCCTTAAAGAGATATAGAAAACAGGATAGTTTGTCGTTTAGCCTAGTGGCAAAAATGATAGTGTTATTGAAATATCAACTAACTACAACTACCACTACATCTATCTACAAACTAATCGATCCGGGGGGGACGCTAAATATGAATTCGCAGGTGTGGCACTATCAATACCCATTTACTTTTACATGTGCGCGGGTCAAGCCTGTTTTTAAATGTAGTTATTGTGCAAGACTTCGATCAAGTGTGCATTTGGTACGTTGGTGGAACTTGTTCCATCCGATCAACGACTCTCACATTGAAATAATTTTAACGGAGATCAGTGGATGCAACGCTTGACCAGGTTTCCGTTTAATTTTAAACCATTATTATCTGCGTTGTTCACTTAGGGGAAGTGAAAGATAAGCTTCGAATAGAGTTCTGTGATTTAATGACAATCAAAATCCTTTTTAGGATTCTTATAAAGGTTTCTACAGGGTCCCCACGGATTCTGTACGTCATTTAAGAGAGGAAAACATATTAAGTCTCCGCAGTCTCTCTTCATAAGATGAATTGTCGCAAGAGACAGAGATGAATTTGTTGGTTGCTCTTATTTTTGCACTGATTCCAATTTTGCTGGGTCTTTTACGAAACAGAGGCGACCAGAATTTGAACGGCATATTCCAAGTGCGGCTAACCACAGGACGGTATAATTGTGTCATACTTTCGGAGAATAGTTTTGTTGTTACAAAGTAGCGTTTAATAAAGCCCAACATTCATATTCGCCTTTTGTACTGGCAGCTAGGCAATGCGGACTGGTTGTTAAGATCACATTACTGATGATGACACCTAAATGCCTTTTCTGCTGTACTTCAAGTTAACCTATTTATTTGGCATTTGATAGTTTATAGTTGAGTATCGTTGCCATATGCATTACTTTACATATATCGGAATTGAATTTTAATAGCCATTTATCACTCCAGTCTGATAGTTTGTCGAGATCACTTTGTATGAGTTCGCAGATTTCTCTAGTATATGCTTTACCGCCTAATTTGGTGTCATCTGCAAATTTCGATATTTTAGATACAAGTCCGCAGTCCAGATCGTTGATATATATCAGAAAAAGAGTAGGACCCAAGACCGAGCCCTGAGGCACCCCACTAATAACATCTAACCAATCAGATGCCTCGCCATTTATTACTACTCGTTGTTTACGATTTTAAAGCCAATCGCCAATCCATGAACATAATTGCTCTCCTAAGCCGTGTGCCCTTAGCTTGGTCAAAAGTCGCCTATGGGGAACTGCATCGAAGGCTTTCTGAAAATCAAGGTAAATTACATCCGAGGGAATTTTAGCGTCCCAGTTTGAATAAATGACATTAAAAAAATTGAGTAGGTTTGTTAAGCAGGATCTCTTATTTCGAAATCCATGCTGGGAGCTTAATATTGAGTTATTTTCATCGAGAAAAGACACTATGAGGAGGAGGAGGAGGAGGAGGAGGAGGAGGAGGAGGAGGAGGAGGAGGAGGAGGAGGAGTTATCTGTATCATATCAGATGGACACCAGCTGAGGAAGCGAGGAGGTGGGAGTGGGAGAGAGGAGCAGTGACCGCCTCCTCCACTTCTATTTCCATAAGCTTTCAATGGAAATCTATTTACGAAGAGATGCGAAAAAAAGTTCTTGTTCACCGTTATATTACGTAGAAGTAAACATGGGCGGGATAGAAAAGTAAAGTGGATATGAGAAGGACATGATAAAGCAATGATGATGATGAGGGTGGATGGAAAATATATGCATGCAAAAAAACGCATCAGAAATATATGACGTTGAGTAAGAAATTGTGTGATGAACGTCGTAAGAAATGTAAACAAAAATAATGTTGAGAAAATTGATATATATTACGAGTCTAGATATTGGACACACACACACACACACACGCACGCACGCACGCACGCACGCACGCACGCACGCACGCACGCACGCACGCACGCACGCACGCACGCACGCACGCACGCACGCACGCACCACACACACACACACACACACACACACACATACACACACACACACACACACACACACACACACACACACACACACACACACACAGGGAGAATACTTTGGGAGATGCGATGGAGATACTGTTGTGGACTGGAGACGCACCTCACCTAATGATATCTGGTGGGTGTGTGTGTGTGTGTGTGTGTGTGTGTGTGTGTGTGTGTGTGTGTGTGTGTGTGTGTGTGTGTGTGTGTGTATGTCCAATATATTCTCCCCAATACGCGGTGCATTATTCTGTTTTCACCCGTGCCTCACTTTAATCTACCATTTACCTTCACCATCAACAAAACCACAATATGGGAGAGTGACAAGACGACCCTTAAAGACATCACACTCTGAACCACCGCCGCTGTGCATTTGGGGAGATGTGAAGGGGGAAGGGAGGAGAAGGAGGACGAAGAATATACAAAGGAATACAAAGGAAATACAAACAGCAACAGACCATTAGGTCCTTACATGGCTGTTTGATTTAACTACACTACACTAACTAGATAATAAGAGAGAAAGGATAGGAAAGTAGAGGGCTCCTCCCCACCCACCCATCACTCCAGTCGAAGCTGGCCGGAAATGAAGTGATACCATGCAGTATAGAAAAACTGCATGGAATTTGTGAGGAAAGTTGAAAGCTGTAACCTATGGCTAACTACTACTATGTTTGTCGGGGTAAGTTTAGTGCTTGATAGTAGGGTCATGTTATGTGTGTTTTGTAATGGTGGGAACACAGTGTGGAGGATAAAGGGTGGTGCGGCAGCCTTGCCTGGGGCTTTTTTGGGAGGCAGCAGTCAATCAGGCCCCAGCTCCGTTCAATCCACTGCTGATTGTGTACTTTCCATGAGGAGGAGGAGGAGGAGGAGGAGGAGGAGGAGGAGGAATACATAGGAATACATAGGAATACATAGGAATAACAGACACCAGGAGGAGACCTATTGGTCCATAATATAGCGCCGAGCGTATAAAGTTTACAAGCGATCAAATGCGGACTGCGATTCTAGTGATTACAATGACGTAAAGCGTCGGTGCAAAGGATTAATTAAGTCTAAAAAGCGAGAGTATAAAGAAAAAATTGCAAAGGAATCCAAATCAAACCCGAAAAGGTTCTTTATATACGTTCGAAGTAAGAAAAACGTAAAAACATGTATTGGGCCACTGAAAGATAAGAATAACATCTTAGTAAATGATAATAAGAGTATGGCGTCCGTACTCAATGATTACTTTAATGTGGTTTTTATTAAAGAAGACGAAGCTCCATTACCAGAACCAGTAAACATGTTTGCGGGACTGGAAAGTGATAGATTGGTAATAGGAGAGATAACAGTAGACGAAATATGAAAGTATTTGCGGAAACTTGACCCAGTAAAATCCGTGGGGGTGGACGAAATCTCACCGAGATTACTTCGCGAATGTCACAGTCAACTTTCCCTCCGATTAAAGATTATTTTCAATAAATCACTAATGGACAAAAATGTTCCTAGTATGTGGAAATTTGCTAATGTTACACCGATATTCAAGAAAGGGAGCAAGAGCCTCGCAAGTAATTATCGTCCAATTAATCTAACGTCTGTAATTGTTAAACTATTTGAGAAAATATTGCGGGATAAAATAGTGTCTTTTCTCGATGAAAATTACTCAATATTAAACTCCCAGCATGGATTTCGAAATAAGAGATCTTGCTTAACAAACTTACTCGATTTTTTCAATGTCATTTATTCAAACTGGGACGCTAAAACTCCGTCGGATATAATATACCTTGATTTTCAGAAAGCCTTCGATACAGTTCCCCATAAGCGACTTTTGACCAAGCTAAGGGCACATGGCTTAGGAGAGCAGTTATGTTCATGGATTGGCGATTGGCTTTCAACTCGTAAACAACGGCTAATGATAAATGGCGAGGCATCTGATTGGTTAGATGTGACTAGTGGGGTGCCTGAGGGCTCTGTCTTGGGTCCTACTCTTTTTCTGATATATATCAATGATCTGGACTGCGGACTTGTATCTAAAATATCGAAATTTGCAGATGACACCAAATTAGGTGGTAAAGGATATACTAGCGAAAACTGCAAACTCATACAAAGTGATCTCGACAAGCTATCAGATTGGAGTGATACATGGCTATTAAAATTCAATTCCGATAGATGTAAAGTAATGCATATAGGCAACGATAACTTCAAATATAACTATCAAATGCAAAATAAATCTTTAACTGAAGTACAGCAGGAAAAGGATTTAGGTGTCATCATTAGCAATGATCTTAAAACCAGTCCGCATTGCCTAGCTGCCAGTAAAAAGGCGAATATGATGTTGGGCTTCATTAAACGCAACTTTAAACATAAGACTCCGAAAGTAATGACACGATTATACACGTCTTTGGTTAGGCCGTACTTAGAATATGCCGTTCAATTCTGGTCGCCCTGTTTCGTAAAAGATCAAGCCAAATTGGAAACAGTTCAAAGAAGAGCAGCCAAGCTAATACCATCTCTGCGAAATTCATCTTATGAAGAGAGACTGCGGAAACTTAATATGTTTTCCTTAAAGGATCGTAGAATCCGTGGGGACTTGATAGAAACCCTTAACATCCTAAAAGGATTAGATGCCATTAATCAAGAGAACCTATTCGAGCTTTCTCCTCAAGTGACAACAAAAAATAACGGTTTTAAACTGAACAGTCAACGTTGCATCACTGATCTCCGTAAAAACTATTTCAATGTTAGAGTTGTTGATCGATGGAACAAATTACCAGCAAATGTTGTCGATGCCAGCACATTAACCTCATTTAAAAACGGACTTGACGCGCACTGTAAAGTAAATGAGTATTGATATTGCCCTGCGAATTCATAATATAGTCCCCCGGATCGATTAGTGTTAGTGGTAGTTGTAGTTAGCATATTTCATATCCTATCATTCTTCACTACGAAACTTCCATGTTCCTATCTTCTTTAGGGACATGGTATCATTTTCCAACTGTCCTCTTACATGTAGTTGATAGTTAGTAGTATGTAGTACAACAGACACCCTAGTTATGGACCAATAGGTCTCCTGGTGTCTGTTATTCCTTTGTATTCCTATGTATACCTATAACTAGGGTATCTGCTTAACTACATACTACTAACTATCAACTACAAGTAAGAGGAACAGTTGGAAAAAGATACCATGTCCCTAAAGAAGATAGGAACATGGAAGTTTCGTAGTGAAGAATGGTAGGATATGAAATATACTAACTACAACTACCATTAGAACTAATCGATCCGGGGGACTATAATATGAATTCGCAGGGCAATATCAAAACCAATTTACTTTACAGAACGCGTTAAGTCTGTTTTTAAATGAAGGTATTGTGCTGGCTTCGACAACATACGCTGGTAATTTGTTCCATCGATCAACAACTCTAACATTGAAATAATTTTTACGGAGATCTGTGCTGCAACGTTGACCTTTCAGTTTTAGACCGTTGTTTCTTGTTGTAACGTGAGGAGAAAGCTCGAATAGGTTCTCTTGATTAATGACATCAAATCCTTTAAGGATCTTAAAGGTTTCTATAAGTCCCCACGGATTCTACGATCCTTTAAGGAAAACATATTAAGTTTCCGCAGTCACTCTTCACAAGATGAATTTTGCAGAGATGGAATTAGTTTGGTTGCTCTTCTTTAAACTGATTCCAATTTGGCCTGATCTTTTACGAAACAAGGCGACAAGAATTGAACGGCATATTATAAGTGCGGCCTAACCAAAGACGTGTATAATTGTGTCATTACTTTCGGAGTTTTATGTTCAAAGTTGCGTTTAATGAAGCCCAACATCATATTCGCCTTTTTACTGGCAGCTAGGCAATGCGTACCAGTTTTAAGATCATTACTAATGATGACACCTAAATCCTTTTCCTGCTGTACTTCAGATAATGATTTATTTTCCATTTGATTATTATATTTGAGGTTATCGTTGCCTATATGCATTACTTTACATTTATCGGAATTGAATCAATAGCCATTTATCACTCCAATCTGATAATTTGTCTAGATCACGTTGTATGAGTTCGCAGTTTTCTCTAGTAAATGCTTTACCGCCTAATTTGGTGTCACCAGCAAATTTCGATATCTTAGATACAAGTCCGCAGTCCAGATCATTGATATATATCAGAAAAAGAGTAGGACACAAGACCGAGCCCTGAGGCACCCCATTAGTAACAATTATCCAATCAGATGCCTCGCCATTTATTACTACTCGTTGTTTACGATTTGAAAGCCAATCGCCATCCATGAACATAACTGCTCTCTTTACCATGCGCCCTTAGCTTGGTCAAAAGTCGCTTATGGGGAACTGTATCGAAGGCTTTCTGAAAATCAAGGTATACTATATCCGAGGGAATTTTAGCGTCCCTGTTTGAATAAATGACATTGAAAAAATCGAGTAGGTTTGTTAAGCAGGATCTTTTATTTCGAAAACGAGGAGGAGGAGTATGGTGGAAGGAGGAAGAGGAAGATTAGTATGGTTGAAGTAGGAGGAGGAGGAAAATGAGTATGGTGGAAGGAGGAGGAGGAAGACGAGTATAGTAGGAGGAGGAGTAGGAAAAGAAGGAGAAAGGAGAAAGGGAGATAAATAAATGCAAGTACCGTTGACTGCAATGCACTTATCTTTATACCCTTGTGAGTGGAGGAGATGGAGGAAAAGAAGAAGAAGGATAGGATGTCAGGATTGGGGAAGGAGTAGCTTGAGGATGGACGAACGATAGTTTAGGGAGGGGAAGGGGTGAGGTGAGGGGAGGGTAGGGGAAGGGAGTGCAGGGGAGGGGATGAGGGGAAGGAAGGAACCTGCATATCATGGCTCGTACAGTATAAACAGGCACCTTTTTCTGTACTGACGTCGCTGACGGGACGGAAACTGTTTGTGGAATGAATCGTCCAGGGAACTGTTTATATTGAGAGAGAGAGAGAGAGAGAGAGAGAGAGAGAGAGAGAGAGAGAGAGAGAGAGAGAGGGGAGAGAGAGAAGAGAGAGAGAGAGAAGAGAGGAGAGAGAGAGAGGAGAGAGAGAGAGAGAGAGAGAGAGAGAGAGGGGAGAGAGAGAGGGGAGAGGGGAGGAGAGAGGAGATATCAGGAAGGCAAAATCAACTTAAGCAGAGATATTTTAAGACATAGAAAGGAAAAATCAAGTAAATCAGAGAATCAGAGAAAGAGAGAGAGAGAGAGAGAGTTAGAGAGAGTAACTGATAGGGGGAAGTAGGAAAGTTGCATCTCCCATCTTATCCTCTTTTCCAACTGCCATGTGTATATGTGTGTGTGTCTGTGTGTGTGTGTGTGTAATAATTAGCTTCTATGGTGGTAGGAGTTTATTCTATCTGATATTATTCCTGAAACCTTTCTACATTTTTTTTTTTTTTACATTTATGCCTATAGCGCGTGTAGGCAGTGACCTCCAGGGGTGGGCCCTGGAGGCTCACTTGAGGGCTGTGATGGTTGGCCCTTCCCCGTGGTGGCGCAGGCAGGATTTGTATAGTGACGCCTGTGATTGAGGCTCATGCCGCCCCTCTGTGTCCTCTGATGCACTCGCAATCGAAGGTAGAATTATGGGCAGCATGTGGGTGTTCTTAGGCCACTCAACGGTGCAGAAATATTTTAAATGGGTTTATGCGTCTCACTCGGGATCGAACTCGGGTCTTTGAGAACGCCACTCGGTGACACTAACCACTCTGCTACCGCCTCCCCAAATCCCTCCCCTTTATCTTTCATTCATGTGCGTCTCTCCACATGTTTTTTCTCCATTGAACTTCACTTGATTTCTCACGTCTGCTGTTCCTCCCTCCTGTTCACCTATCCACCCTCCTATCCACCCTCCTTCCCTCCCTCCTATCCACCCTCCTTCCTTCTCTCTTATCCACCCTCCTTCCCTCCCTCCCTGTCCTACCTCTTTCCTTCCTCCTATCCACCCTCCCTCCCTCCCTCCTGTCCTCCCTTCCCGCCCTTCCCTGCCCCACCCTCCTCCAGGTCACTAACTAATGTATGCACCGCAGTATTTTTCCTCCACACTTACCATTGAGTCTGACTTAAGTTCTCTACCTCACCTAAACCATTCATAATTACTAAAGCTTAACATTATTTTTATCCTTCCTGCCAATCTTATGATATCCGCCGATATAACCAATCTTAGACAATCTTCCAAAGGCGTTATCTCTGCTGAATATATGATAGATTTGAAAAATTTGATCGAAATGTAATGCCAGACATATATTTGATAATGAAATATAGGAGAAAAATAACGTCACTCTGAAACAAATTAAATCTAAAACCACTCGTCTGAAGAAAAAAACGCCATTCTTAAAGGAATAGTCCAGACCATTTCATCATTCCTGATTTAATGCAGTCAAAATATAGCCATTATCGAATATATCAACAATATGTTGTCACTTTTTGCATCCAGTCAGCCGTTTTTAAATAATCCGCAATAGAAATCTGCAAATTCCTCGAGCTTACAAAACGCTCCTGCACACGACGCACCATGCTCGGTGATGTCACCCGAGGCAGTTCCCTTCCACCCCCCGCGGTAATCCAGAAGCATGCGAACACAGATATATATATAGTACTTATATTTTTTTGGAAGTTTCCGTTATATTTTTTTTGCGATATGGCATATACTTGCATCCTTTTTTGGGGCAGCAAGAAGGCTGTGCTTTTTCAGAGAGCTTAGCACCCGTTTTCGACCGATACGGCCACGATAAATGTGTGGAGAAGGTTTGTGCGTCTGGAGAAGACAGGTTGTGTGATGCAGATTGTCGCACTCCCGTGACGTCATCAGCAAGTTTCGCGCGGCGGCTGGAACTGGGCTGATTTTTTTCCCGCGGATTTTACAAAAGTCGTGTATATACGGAAATAAGGCGTGGAATTTTTTGTATTTCGTTGATTAGGTGTTTTGAATGAGCATTCAACATACTTATGCAAATAAAAAATGGGTCTGGACGATTACTTTAAACAAATTTAAATATAATACCTTTCGTCTGAAAAAAAGTCACTCTGAAGCAAATTAAATCAAAAACACTCGTCTGAAGAAAAAAAACGTCAAGCAAATTAAATCTAAAACCACTCGCCTAAGGAAAAAAAACTAGAAAATAGAGATTAATCAAAATGTAACAGAGTCCATTCCAACCTAACTTACCTAGCTAACTCAACGCACACTGCCCTCACCACAACTTTACTCCCACCATAACTCAGACGAGGACTTAACCCCTTCATGACCTCTGCCGCACTTAGCCACCGGGAAGTCAGGATGGCAAGGTTGGTAGAGACGTGACCTCGCAATGTGCAGCGTCCCTGTGCATTCGGTCAGCGGTTCGAGTCCGCCTAGTTCGTGCTGACGTGGCGGCGCTTTGTATAGTCAATAACCTTGTAGTTGGTACTTGCAAAGTGTCTAGATAGGATGAAAATCTTATCTTATATTAGCCACCGGGAACTCGCTGCCTCACGAACGTCCTGGTTAAAATATTTCACAGTAAGACCTCGAGCCGCACAGACAGGTCGTGTGTTATATCTGATGCGAGGGAATAGGAGGAAACTAGGATGAAGATGAGGTAGAAGACGAAGAGAAGGAGAACAGAAGGAGGAGGAGGAATAAAAGAAGATGAAAGTGAGGTAGAAGAAGACGAAGAGAAGGAGAGCAGGAGAAAGAGGAGGAGGAGGAGGGATAAAAGAAGATGAAGGCGAGGTATACAAGAAGTCGAAGAGAAGAACAGGAGGAAGAGGAGGAGATATAAAAGAAGATGGAGGTGAGGTAGAAGAAGACGAAGATTAGGAGAACAGGAGGAGGAGCAGGGATAAAAGGCGCAGAGATCCCGTTCCTGATTATTTGCTGTTTAAGGCCCAGTGTCCCGCTCGGGCCTCAATCTTGTGTTGAAAATGAAGGTTGTTGGCGCATCAGGCGAGGCAGATTCCTATCCTTCCGCGGGAGTGTTTGCTCGGCGGGGATAATCAGATGCTATAACAGCCGGCTAAAATACACACACACTCACACACACACACACACACACACACACACACACACACACACACACACACACACACACACACACACACACACACACACACACACACACACACACACACACACACACACACACACACACACACACGCACACCCACCCACCCACCCTTCCACCCACCCACCCATCCACCCACCTACCCACCCACCCCACCCACCAACCACCCACCCACCCACCCACCACCCACCCACCCGCCCACCCACCCACCCGCCCATCCACCCACCCACACACACCCACACACACACACACACACACACACACACACACACACACACACACACACACACACTCAAGTTCAAATGCAACATAAACGCAGATTAATAAGAACAA
>JACEEZ010023932.1:112184-113417 GCA_016584305.1 Chionoecetes opilio
AGGGGAAAATTCAAAGCTATAAGAATTAAGACCTTATTATAAAGGCTTTTGGAAAATTTATGTTATTATTGTCAACTTAACATTCTGGTGGCAAGAAAAAAACGAGGGATTCTTTGACTTTGATTTTAAATGTTTGAGTTTCAGTAAGAGGAAAATGAGAGAAAACAACCATAGTATCGATCAAACTGGTGAATAACGATATAGATTTCTAAATTTTCTTATTTTTTCAAGAATATCGTCTTTTCTATAGCATATTAAATAAAAGTGTATGGATTTTAATACTTAATTTTATTTATTGAAGTACAATGACCCATGACCCATTAGTCTATTTTTCCCCTTTATCTTCTCTTCTCTAGTCTATTTTTTCTCATTCTTAACTTCCTTCAGTCCACGGTTCTTTCTTTCTGCAAGGAAGTATTTCTCGACCTTTTATTTATCCCTTTCACTGTTACCACATCTCTAGTTCCTACTCTTGTCTCTGCCAAATGAACTTATCCTTTCTCGCATTATCGCCACAACAATCTCCTCCTCCTCCTATTTCTCTCCTCTTTCGCCCCCTCTTTTTATTCCCCCTTCTATATCCCCCCCTCCTCCTCCTCCTCCTCCTCCTCCTCCTCCTCCTCCTCCTCCTCCTCCTCCTCCTCCTCCTCCTTCCTCTTCATTCATCTTCTCGCTGCCAACACGGAAGGAAGTGAAAATCCTGGTCTCCGGCCACACTGCGCATACGTCGTTTAAAATCACGCTAAGTTTTTCTTTAGAGATTTTCCCGTCGTAACACACCTTGCATTTCATTTAATACAGCGAGCTTTATATATTACTACAACTAACACACACACACACTCCACAGTGAAAACACAGTGAAACGCATTGATAGTGAGTAAAAACAATTTCTATAACTTGCACGGTCTATGTCCTAATTTGTAATTTATTTGTGTTTGTTTTTAAATAACGTAAACGTTGTTTGTAGTTCTATCTATAGCATTTCGTGGCATTCTTAAAACTGGTACAAGGTGTGGTATTTCCACTCAGTTTTTGAGAAAGTATTCCCTAGGGACGACCGACCTTTAATTTTACTCAACCGCGTCCCTCCTTCCCATTTCCCAAAAAAAAAAAAGAGAGAGAGGGAGAGAAGAGGGAGGGGGGGAGAGAGAGAGAGAAGGGAGAGTAAGGGGGAGAGAGGAAAGGGGAGAGGTAGGAGGGAGAGAGAAGAGAAAGAGAGAGATAGAGAGAGGG
>JACEEZ010023932.1:120475-122975 GCA_016584305.1 Chionoecetes opilio
TCACAAGACGCCCTCTCCCCTCATACACCTGTCCACGCTAATAAGATCGAATTACCTGCTTAACCTGCATGCAGGGATTTATACCTGGCTAAGTGAGCAATTGACGACCAGTGACCAATCATAAACGCCTCCTCCACCTCCTCCTCCTCATTTTCCACATTGTCACTCTCTCCCGCTGTCTCCTCCTTACACGAGCTAGTGGGAGGAAACAAGCAACATCGCATAACGAGGTAATTCAAAGTAATTATCTCGCAGACACAAGCTGCAGATGAGAGGAAGAGACACCAGCTGCAGATGAGAGGAAGAGGAGGGAGGAGGAAGAAGAGGAAAAGGAGTGAGAAGGGAAGAGGTGGAATTGGAGGAAAACGGGCTCTGCTTAATTCTCAGTACAGCAACTCGATGATAATCTCGGAATTAGTAAGTCGTCCTGCCATTGCCAAGTACCAGGGGGATATATATATATATATATATATATATATATATATATATAATATACTATAAGAGTAGCCGTGTGTCTGTGTGTGTGTGTCTGTTTTGGGTAGCCGAAACCGTAAATTCAATTTTGATGAGTGTAGGCTCAAAAAATCGCAAATAAATCGTAGGTGGTAAGCGGCTTGGCTCTATGTCGATTGAATAATTTTGAAGGGGAGTTTTGGGCTAAACACACTTTTAGAAGTATTCGATTACAGGAAACACTGCGGTAACATCTTGCCGCATTCCATAAACTCAGTAGACTCATGGAATTAATTAACGTTTGTGTGCGTGTATGAGTGTGTGTGTTGGAATCACACGGAACACAAAGGGTTGGAATCACACGGAACGTGGTCTACCCCGAGGCACTTTGACCAGTGACCAACGACAGGAACAACACGATTGGAGTTTGCACTCACATGTTGTCTAATATATACTACAACTACAAACATCAATACATGGGTCTGAAGGGCCCACAAGCACTTGTCTAATATACTATAGGAGTAGCCGTGTGTCTGTGTGTGTGTGTGTTTGTTTTGGGTAGCCGAAACTGTAAATTCAATTTTGATGTGAGTAGGCTCAAAAAATCGCAAATAAATCGTAGGTGGTAAACGGCTTAGTTCCATGTCGATTGAATCATTTTGAAGGGGAGGTTTGGGCTAAAAACACTTTTTAGAGATTAGCTTACAGGAATGAACTCTGCGGTAAAATCTTGCTGCGCCTTTCACTTATTCCGTAGACTTATGGACTTACCGTTTGTGTGCGTGTGTGAGTGTGTGTCTGTGTGTGTGTGTGTGTGTGTGTGTGTGTGTGTGTGTGTGCTTGCAGGACAGGCGTGGGGCTGGGGTGAGACAGGCGTGGGGCTGGGGTGAGGCAGGCGTGGGGCTGGGGTGAGACAAGCGTGGGACTGGGGTGAGGCAGGCTACGGTGGTGGTAGATGGTCTACCCCGAGGCACTTTGGCCAGTGACCAACGACAGCAACAACACGATTGGAGTTTGCACTCACATTGTTGTTTGAAATATACTACTACTACAAACATCAATACATGGGTCCGAAGGGCCCATAAGCACTTGTTGGAGCCTATAGCGCCTGTAGGCTTATGGAGATTTGATGTTGGTCGATCTCGACCGTTGTATTAGTTACTGTATTAAGTGAAACATGATTACTTCCAAAAATAAAGATATATTTTTGGTAGTTTTTTTTCCATGTGCCATTTATTATTGAAAGACAGAGTAAAGAAAAGAAAACATATCAGTATATTAATTACGACAACTTCCGCGCCCGCGGCACCAAAGCAATTACACCTGTAACCCCATAACACACGTTCATCTTTCATGTTGGGGAGGCGTTAGCAGAGTGGTTAGCGTCTCAGAGTGGCGTTCTCGGTGACCCGAGTTCGATCCCCGAAGAAAACCAAAACGTTTTTGCACCGTCGAGTGGCCTAAGAACATCCACATGCTGCCCATTAACTCTACCTTCGATTGCGTGTGCATCGGAGGACACAAGGGGGCGGCATGAGCCTCTAATCACAGGCATCACTATAAAAATCCTGCCTGCGCCACCACGGGCGAGGGTCAACCATCACAGCCCTCAAGTGAACCTCCTGAGCCTGCCATCCGTCTTAGAAGTCACTGCCTACAGGAGCTACAGGCCAAGATGTAAAAAAAAAAAAAAAAAAAATGTGTGGGTGGGTACTGGTTGAGTTTTTTCCATGAAGAAGACTTGCAATCGGCAACGGCACACACAAACACAGTCATATTCGCCGCGGCAACAGGGTCTGTTATTGTTACCTTCGCCAACGAAGTTGGAGGGGATATGTTTTCACCCCGATCTGTCTGTCTGTCTGTCTGTTTGTTAGTGTACAGGATTTCTCGAAAAGATACGAATAGATTTGGGCCAAACTCAGTATACCAAATCTATTTGGTATAAGGAAGAACTGATTTAATTTTGGATGAAATCTATTGATAACTGTTGCCATGGCAACCAATTGATGAAATATTCGGCCGGAGGTATGCGCTCATACTGAGT
>JACEEZ010023932.1:130475-142975 GCA_016584305.1 Chionoecetes opilio
GGCAAGGGGCTGGGGTGTGGCAAGGGGCAAGGGGCTGGGGTGTGGCAAGGGGCTGGGGTGTGGCAAGGGGCTGGGGTGTGGGAAGGGGCTGGGGCGTGGCAAGGGGCTGGGGTGTGGCGAGGGGCTGGGGTGTGGCTGGGGTGTGGCAGGGGCTGGGGCGTGGCAAAGAGCTGGGGGAGGTTGCATTAACGGGACTGACGAAGTACTGGAGGGAGGAGGGGGCTGTGTGAGAAAGCTCAAGGGGGATGAAGGGGTCTGTGTGAGAAAGTTTAAGGGGAATGAAGGGGCCTGGTGTGGTAGGTAATGAAAGGAGAAGAGGAAGTGTTACTATGTGCATTGTGTTTATGTATTTACCTATTTGTATTTATCTAATTATATTTACCTATTTGTGTTTACTTATTTATATTTGCCTACTTGTATTTGTCTATTTAATATTACCTTTATATATATTTTCTGAATTGATATAAGCTCGTAACGTTCTATCTATTAATACCAAATATTCATCTTTTTCTTTAGATTTGTTTATACTGCTTGCACAAACCCCTTCCTGTAATAGTGCATTCCACTGATCTATTGCTCTGTAGGGAAATCTGTACTTCTACACATCCTTATCTCCCGTGCCCTTGTTAAAGTTTCTTGATGTATACAAGGCCAAGGGAATTAAGATCTCTAACTAAGATTAACTAAACTAAGATTATATCTATTGTATTTGGCCTTGGCTGTATACTCGTATATGTGTGTGTGTGTGTGCGGGGGTGAGGTTGTAATAGTCATGTACTTGTGTCAGACTGTATAAATATAGAAGCAAGAAGGTGTATATTCCTCCCGTGTATATCAAAGGGGAGTGTAGCAAGGCGAGAGTAATGAGTGGGAGAATGCGAGATTGAGGTGTGTGGGGTAGAAAGGCGAGAAGCAACAGCCAGGTAAAGAGTGTCGGTGGAGGCTGAGATGGGGACTAAATTTAGATTGTACGTAATTGGCTGCCTTAAAGGTGTCCCGTCAGAGGCCCGGATTAGGATAGCAGGTATGTAGCAGTAATGATGCACGAGGGGGGAGGCAGGTGAGTGGGGAGGGACAATGATCCACGTAGGTAAAAGGAAGGAAGAATAGCCTACAGGCGCTATAGGGTCCAACGTTAAAAAATGTAGGAAAAAAAAGGATAAGAAAAAAAGAAGTTTACCGAGTGATATTTTGCTGATGATAAGTTAAACGGTCCAGTGGTGTAGTGGTTAGCCCTCTCAACGTATAACAGAGAGGGGGGGGGCATGAGTCTCTAATTACAGGCGTCACTATAAAAGTCCTGCCTGCGCCACCACGGGCTAGGGCCAACCATCACAGCCCTCAAGTGAGCCTCCAGGGCCTACCATCCCGCCCCTGGAGGTCGCTACAGACGCTATAGACCAAGATGTATAGAAACAAAAATAAAAAAACACGCACACACACAGACACGCCAGCGACACCGCCACGATGGTCAAGTTGATAGCGCCTGGCGTGATTGGCTAGATGGCCTGCCATTATGTGGTAGCCGGTTCGAGTCCTCACTGCTCCCAGGGATTTTTCACTGACAAATTCGGGCGGTTACTGTCCCCTTTGAACAAAAGGGTTGGGTGTGTGTGGTGTGTGTGTGTGTGTGTATGGGTGTGTGGGTGTGTGTGTGTGTGTGTGTGTGTGTGTGTGTGTGTGTGTGTGTGTGTGGTGTGTGAGGTCCCAGCATTATCCAAAGATTAATAATAATGAGCTCCAAGCTCGCATCGGGAGGGTGAAACTGGCGATCGCAAGTCCGACTCGCGTGGACAAAACCATGGGTGAATGACACACACACACACACACACACCTGCCCTTCCCGTCTCCGATTATAAAGCCGGAGTATACAATTTAGATGCTGGGTTTTTTTATTTTTTTATCTCTACCCTCATTCTTTTGTCGTGGTTAGTACATGTGAGTGACGAAAGGAAGGCTGACTTAACCCTTTCTTTCACCTTTACTCTCCTCTTCTCTCTCTCTCTCTCTCTCTCTCTCTCTCTCTCCTCTCTCTCTCTCTCTCTCTCTCTCTCTCTCTCTCTCTCTCTCTCTCTCTCTCTCTCTCTCTCTCTCTCTCTCTCTCTCTCTCTCTCTCTCTCTCTCTCTCTCTCTCTCTCTCTCTCTCTCTCTCTCTCTCTCGTTCAAGGTCTACAGAACAAGAAATATTATAGAATGGAGGATAGGAGAAGGAGCAGGAGGAGGAAGATGAAGAAGGAGGAGAGGGGAAAGAAAAAAACAGACGGAATATAACTAAAACTATATTCGCACGTGTGGACTTGGACTTGCACACACACACACACACACACACACACACACACACACACACACACACACACACACACACACACACACACACGCACGCACGCACGCACGCACGCACGCACGCACGCACGCACGCACGCACGCACGCACGCACGCACGCACGCACGCACGCACAGTGTAACCCAGATCATCAAGTCGAGGGAAGATTACACACTGGAAACGCTGCAGGGAGGAGGAGGAGGAGATCAGAGCAGAGCAGGAGGAGACAGGAGAAGGATGAAGAGAGAGGAGGAAGGATATGAGGATTAGAGGGAAGATGTGGAAGTAGAGGAGAAGAAGAAAAAGAAGAAGAAGAAATATAAAGGAAAAGAGTAGAGGCATATGAGGAATTGATAGGGGGATGAGGAGGGGGAGGGTGAGAAAGAATGCTATGAAGAAAAATGGTAGAAAAGAAGAAGAAGAAATAAAAGAGAAAAGTGAGGAACAAGAGCAGTAGGAGGAAGAGGAGGAGGAGGAGGAGACTACACATGGGAGAGAAGAGCTAAAGATAGAAGAACATTGCACGGACAGAGGCAGAGGAATACATAGGAATACATAAGAATAACAGACACCAGGAGCCCTATTGGTCCATAACTAAAGGAGGAGGAGGAGGAGGAGGAGGCTAGTGTGAGAGGTGAGAGATAAGGATAGATACAGAAGAGGAGGAAGAGGAGGAGGAGGAGGAGGAGGAAGAGTAAGCTAGTGTGAGAGGAGAGAGATAAGGATAGATCCAGAGGAGGAGGCAGAAGGAGGAGAAGCAAGAGGGTATTGTGTGTTGCCTCAAGGGGAGAACATCAGACCCTTTCATTTAAGACGTCGATCTGAGGTCAATTTCTGGGACTGCGAACTAATGCTTGTGATTAAAAGCTTATCTTGTGATCGCCTCGTGTACACCTCATGACAAGTTCCATCTCAACCCTTCCTCCCTCCCTCCTGCTTTCTTTCTCTCTTTCCTCCACTCCTCCATCTTTCCCTTCCGACAGCTTCCCTCTCCCAAAGGTCACACACAGGCTGTTATCAAGGCCCCGTGGCGGCCTGGGGATGAGCAGAGAGGAAGGAGGGGAGTCACTGGGGGAGGGAGAGGGGCACAGAGGGTTAGGAGGGGGGAGTGCACAAGGGGCACTTGGGGTTAGGGGGAGGAAGAAGAACGAGGTAGTTTGGTTTTCAGGTGATAATGACTTTTTTTTCTTTTTTTTACTGTGTGTGTGTGTGTGTGTGTGTGTGTGTGTTGTGTGTGTGTGTGTGTGTGTGTGTGTGTGTGTGTGTGTGTGTGTGTTGTGTGTGTGTGTGTGTGTGTGTGTGTGTGTGTGTGTGTGTGTGTGTTTCTGATTGGGTAGCTACGCCCTCTCTGTCACTCGAAGCTCTTTTTTTTCCCCTTTTTTCCCGTTTTTTTGTGTATTTGTTTTTGTTCTAACATGTTTCACTTATCCTTCGTTTCTTTTTTCCTAGACTTTTATTATTTTTATTTTTGTAAGATTATTTGTTGTTGTTATTGTTGTTGTTATTGTTGTTCTTCACAGTCATCATCATTATCATCATCATCAAGTAAAATTTTGTCTAGTAAAATGAAAAAGAGATAGTGTACAAATTTATCATCATCATATAATCCTATTTACTAACAATCCATTTTGTCTTCTCTTCCCAGGTACGATCCAACAACCTCTCCGCTAATCCCTTCCACAACCCTTCATTAGAATACTGCGACGGACAGGTCACAAACAGGTCAGTAAAGGGCACGAAGCAAACACGTCCTTCGGGTAATACTTAATGAGAACTTATACTTCAGGTTTGTCCTCTCACGTCCATCCGAATGATCTTTACGCCAATTAACCACCTGTAAACACGTCACTCATTATGAGCAAGCTCAAAGCAACGCGCGACATAATTATAACATTCCTAAAAGAGGGGAAGAGGGGGAAGAGAGAGGGGAAGAGGGAAGAGTCTAAGTCGTAGGACACTTAGTCTAGCTTACGTGTTGAAAGGGATAAGGAAAAAAATGGACATCTAAAAGTATACCTGTTCTTTTTTTTCCTTTTTCTTACAGACTTATTTTATTACTGGAGTGTATTTCTTGCTCCTTAAATCCTGAGAGAGAGAGAGAGAGAGAGAGAGAGAGAGAGAGAGAGAGAGAGAGAGAGAGAGAGAGAGAGAGAGAGAGAGAGAGAGAGAGAGAGAGAGAGAGAGAGAGAGAGAGAGAGAGATAAGATAAGATTTTCATCCTATCTAGACACTTTGCAAGTACCAACTACAAGGTTATTGACTATACAAAGCGCCGCCACGTCAGCACGAACTAGGCGGACTCGAACCGCTGACCGAATGCGCAGGGACGCTACACATTGCAAGCTCACGTCTCTACCAACCTTGCCACCCTGACGGGCAGAGAGAGAGAGAGAGGAGAGAGAGAGAGAGAGAGAGAGAGAGAGAGAGAGAGAAAGAGAGAGAGACGTGACTGAGGCGTGAGGGAGCTGTCTGGTCTCTGGGGGTACGATGCTACAAGGCTCTTGATTGCTAACGACTTGGCCTTCCTGTTTGCCATTTTCCTTTTCCTCGTTTCTCATTATCACCACTCTCCACCTCCTTCCTTCTTCTCTTCCTCCCTCTCCTCCTCCCTCTCCTCCTCCACCGCCTCCACCTCCTCCTCCTCCTTCCTCCTCTTCCTCCTCTTCCCTTCTCCTCCTCCTCTTCCTCCTCGTCGTCCTCTCATTTTCTACGCCCAAACACCCGCATCCAGGTAACGTTCTCAGGTGTGGAAACGAGGTGATTTGGACCTTATTGAGACCCGGTGTATTACGGCGTCCCTTGGCTACGACACGTGGCTGCTGGAAGGACCACTGGTAGACCCCCTGATGGTCCCTTAACCTTAGTCTCTCGTGTTCCCTTAACCTTAGTCTCTCGTGTTCCTTTAACCTTAGTCTCCCATGTTCCCTTAACCTTAGTCTCCCGTGTTCCCTTAACCTTAGTCTCGTGTTATAACCTAAGTCTCTCGTGCTCTCTTAAACTTAGTCTCCCGAGTTCCCTTAACCTTAGTTTCCCGTGTTCCCTTAACCTTAGTCTCTGGTGTTCCCTTAACCTTAGTCTCCCGTGTTCCCTTAACCTTAGTCTCTGGTGTTCCCTTAACCTTAGTCTCTGGTGTTCCCTTAACCTTAGTCTCCCGTGTTCCCTTAACCTTAGTCTCCCGTGTTCCCTTAACCTTAATCTCTGGTGTTCCCTTAACCTTAGTCTCCCGTGTTCCCTTAACTTTAGTCTCCCGTGTTCCCTTAACCTTAGTCTCTCGTGTTCCCTTAACCTTAGTCTCTCGTGTTCCCTTAACCTTAGTCTCCCGTGTTCCCTTAACCTTAGTTTCTCGTGTTCCCTTAACCTTAGTCTCCCGTATTCCCTTAACCTTAGTCTCTCGTGTTCCCTTAACCTTAGTCTCTGGTACGGTCCTGTAAGCCGTTGGAACAAGAGATCTGGCGTGTATCTTATGAAGTTCTCGGCACTGTCTCGTGAAGCGTGAACGAAAGGAGCGTCGTGTAAAAGCTCTTTAATGTTAAGTAACCATGCTTGGATGCAGGGAGGGAGGGAGGGAGGAGGGAGGGAGGGAGAGAGAGGGAGGGAAGATTGAGGGAGGGAGGGAGGGAGGGAGGGAGGGAGGGAGGGAGGGAGGGAGAGAGAGTGATAAGAGATTGTAAAGATACATACTCGTAGCTGTTGCCCAGAGTGGTCTGTTGGCTTTTGGCTTTGTTGTTTGGTGAGTGCTTGTCTGGGATTTGGTGTTGCTTGCTTGCTTGCTTGTTTTGGATCTCTCTCTCTCTCTCTCTCTCTCTCTCTCTCTCTCTCTCTCTCTCTCTCCTCTTCTCCTCCCTCTCTCACTCTCTCCTCTCTTCTCCTCTCTCTCTCTTCTCTCCTCTCTCTCTCTCTCTCTCTCTCTCTCTCTCTCTCTCTCCTCTCTTTTCTCGCACGTTTTTTCATTTATTTTTTCTATCATGTCAATTTTTGTATTACCTTAGTCTTTGTAAGGTGGCGCTCACTTCTCTGTTTCTTTTCCTTCTGGTACTCCTATCCCTCCTCCTCCTCCTCCTCCTCCTCCTCCTCCTCCTCCTCCTCCTCCTCCTCCTCCTCCTCCTCCTCCTCCTCCTCCTCCTTCTCCCTCCCTTTACCGTTTCTTTTCGCACACTCGCCCTCCGTTTTCATCCACCGTTCATTCCTTGCTTCGTTATAATATTCTTCCAAATTATAACAACCGGTTCTTGCCTCTACCTCCTCTTTACCTCCCTCACTGACATACACGTAGTTGTTCCATGGCCCATTCCCTCCTTCACGCCCGAACACTATTTTCTTTTCTTCTCCTACACCTCTTTTCCTTCCTTCTCATTGCCCTTCTCTCCTTGTTTCCTTTCCCTTTCACGTTACATCCATGCTCATCTGAATGTCTGTCTTTGGATCTTTTTGCTCTCCTCCTTTCTTATTTTCTTCCTTACTCGTCCCTCTTCTCTTTTTATTTTCCTTCCCATCTCCCCATCTAATGACTAATTATCTTCTAAACTTTCCGTCCTATTGTTCATCTTCTTCCCTTACTTATTTAATTATTCCTCCTTGCTCTATTTCGCTATTATTCCTCCCGTTCTTTCTCGTCTTCCTTACTCGTCACTCTCCTTCTTTTCCTTCCCTTCCATATTACACTAATGCTCATCTGAACTTTCCTTCTTATTGGTTATATTTCTCCTCTCCTGCTTTCAGTTCATCCTCCTTCCTTGTTTCACTCTTCTCCCTCCCTTTACTCGTCCTCCTGTTCCATCCTTCATCTCTTTTTCTTTCCCTTCTCTGAACTTTCCTTGTTATTGCTCATCTTTCTCCTTTCCTTCTTTCGTTCTTTCCTTCCCTATTTTCCTCCTGTTCCATCCCTCACCTATTTATCTTTCCCTTCTCTGAACTTTCTTTCCTATGGCTTATATTTCTCCTCTCCTCTCGTTCTTTCCCTTCGCTCTTCCTCCCTTTCTTCCCTCTCCCCTCTCCCGTTCCCTCCCTCACCTCCCTCCCCATCTTGTTCGGAGCCGTGTTCTTGGGTGTTCGGCGAACCGTGGTTGCTTCGCAGATGCAAACTTTGATACTCGCCGATGGTATCACGGGGCCGAGGCAGGCAAGATAGTATCACTTAATATCTCATTCTTTGCTATTTGCGGTTCACTGAGCGACTCTGCTTCTCGTATCAGCGGAATAATGCGAGGTTGTGAGATGCAGTTGTGATAGAAGGAGATGGAGTGAGAGATAGAGGCGGGGAGGAGGGGGAGGATATACTCTGATCCTATCTAGACACTTTGCAAGTACCAACTACAAGGTTATTGACTATACAAAGCGCCACCACGCCAGGACGAACTTGGTGGACTCGAACCGCTGACTGAATGCGCAGGGACGCTGCACACGCTAGTCCACGACTCTACCAACCATGCCACTCTGACGGGTAGGAGGGGGAGGAGGGCGAGATAGAGGCGGGGAGGAGGGGGAGGAGGGAGGATAGAGAAGGGGAGGAGGGGGAGGAGGGAGGGAAGGGCATATGCTGTCAGTGTGTGGGTCGAGAGATGGTGAGAATTAGGGTAAGCTTGAGGGTTTGTGAGAATTGGTCAGGATTGTAGTTATGTGATTGAAGATAATACGATTGGTATTAGTGTGCTGTGTTTGTTTTGGGGTGTTTGGTATCTCTCTATCTATAGCTCTTGCTCTCTCTCTTGCTCTTGCTTTCTCTCTTTCTCTCTCTCTCTCTCTCTCTCTCTCTCTCTCTCTCTCTCTCTCTCTCTCTCTCTCTCTCTCTCTCTCTCTCTCTCTCTCTTTCTTTCTCTCTCGTACCTACTTCCACGAGTCTCATTTCTTCTGATTCCTCTCGATTTCATTGCTCATTTCACCACACACACACACACACGCACACACCAGAGGTGGGCAGTTCCGCAAACACTTCCACAAACCGCAACTTCTGCAAATTGTGGAAGTCCGAATTCGTTTGCGGATTTGCGGAAGTGTAAATGTTTGCGAATTTGCATTTGCGGAAGAACTTCCGCAAACGCAAACATGTCCGCAAACTCCCAATAGATAGTATTCTCATGACGTCACACATCCGGGTATTTCGGGAGCGTGTCCATATTGAGTGGCAAGCTTTGTAAACACAGTCGCAAACTAACAGGTAGATTGAGCCATGAGCCATACCTGTCTTGTCATGGTGTCTTGTTGTTGTTTAGGGCTGCGATGATCCCTTGGGGAACACTATGAGCCCTGGTGATGTCCTATGATGCTATCACAGGCGTGGTGGTTGACCTGTCTTCCTCAGGAAGCCACAGGTGAGGCGGATGACAGCGTGTTACCGTGAGGGGTGGACGTCTGCCGCCACCAGCAGGGTGGGCACGGGCAGGTTAAAGGTGGTGACGGTCGGGGTGACCGTCCTTTGACGGTCGCTCCTGGGCTCCTTTGATGAGCCCAGGACCCACAGCTACAGAGGGCACCAACTCTACCCGTCTCTCCAACAGGATAGGGAAAGAGCTTGAGAGTTGCTGCTCAGAGAAGCAGAGGAGCAAGGTGCTGGAGCAGGCCATGTTTCCCGCCCTTTCCCGTGCCGCCTGGTTAGATGTGTTTGTTATGTACAACACGGCCATACCCAGCTCTGCAGCCGTGGAGAGACTGTTCTCCCAAGGGGTGGAAATCATGAAGGCCAAGAGAGCGAGTCTTGACCTCCGATAATTTTGAGAGATTGGTCTTCATGAAGGGGAACATGGACCTGTTCAAGATGGAATTGTCCCCAGAGGTCTCTGAATGAGGTGTCTGAGGTTAAGGATCTGATAATACCGATATCATATAAATAAAATTTGAAGTGTAGTATACCTATACTAATTATTACACCTTAGTTTGCACTTCAGTATATATATATATATATATATATACTGAAGTGCAAACTAAGGTGTAATAATTAGTATAGGTTATATTATATATATATATATATATATATATATATATATATATATATATATATATATATATTATTGAGTGAGTGATCACAATGAGGGGTAGGTAAAATGTGAGCTATAACATCTGTGGGGTGCTGAGTGGTATGAACAAAATACTAATATATATATATATATATATATATATATATATATATATATATATATATATATATATATATATAATTAGTGCCACAAGTTTTTTTGTTTATTTTACATCTTGGCCTATAGCGCCTGTAGGCAGCGACATCTAAGGTTCGGATGGTAGGCCCTGGAGGTTCCCTTGAGGGCTGTGATGGATGGCCCTCGCCCGTGGTGGCGCAGGCAGGATTTTTTTATAGTGACGCCTGTGATTAGAAGCTCATGCCGCCCCCCTGTGTCCTCCGATGCACTCGCAATCGAAGGTAAAGTTAATGGGCAGCATGTGGGTGTTCTTAGGCTACTCGACGGTGCAGAAAGATTTAAAGTGGATTTATGGGTCTCACTCGGGATCGAACTCGGGTCTTCGAGAACGCCACCAGGTGACGCTAACCACTCTGCTACCGCCTCCCCAACCACTCTGCTACGGCCTCCCCAAAGTGTTTTAGTAAATAATATATGAATTTTCTACCTCTATTTTTGCACTATATGCAATAATTCAGAAAATATCACATAATTGGTTTGCGGTTTGCGGATTGCGGTTGCGGAAGTGTGAACTTCAAGAAATTTGCGGACTTGCGGTTGTGGAACTTAAGGATTGAAGTTTGCGGATTTGCGTTTGCGGAAGTGGATTTTTGTTTGTGGTGCCCACCTCTGACACACCACACACACACACACACACACACACACACACACACACACACACACACACACACACACACACACACACACACACACACACACACACACACACACACACACACACACACACACACACACACACACACACACACACACACACACACACACACACACACACACACACGTCGCCATCTTCCTTTTTCTATGTACTTTTCCTATAGGTTCTCGTCTCCCTATTCCATGTTCCTCATCTCACTCTTCTTCATTTACCTTTCCCTATATATGTCTAGTACCGTCGCCAACCCCACGTCCTCTCCTCCCTCACTCCCTTTCACCTCCTCCTCCTCCTAAACGTCTTAAATGCTTTACCCTCTAATATCGCTGACAGTATGACAGTTACAACTCTAAAGAAAAGAATACTAGATGAACACCGACTCCAACCTGGAACTGTCATATTACTCGTTATCGCAACAATAAGATAGCCATAAGACTAACAATATGATAACAACAATAAAATCACCGAATGTATCAACAAAATGTAGCTTTGTTAGGATTGTTTTTGTTGGTCATGGGTCTTGCACCGCCTCGTTAGCTTGGTTAATAATAGCAATAGTGATAATTTGTGTTTATCTCGTTCTTATAAAGCATTCTCGTGTAATATGTCCATGTTGCACTGTTTTCCTGCCTTTCCTGTCACCCTCGGATGGTGGAATTGGAGGGTGGGGTTGTGCCTTCGCCTTTACTTTCTTATGTCTCTCACTTATATTAGTTAGCACGTATAGTTTATCACAAACAGCCTCGTAAGAACCTGCAGAAGTGTTGTTGTTTGATCTTCATATGTGTTTCTTTATATTCCTGCTTCTCCTCCTCCTCCTCTTCCTGCTGTTTGTCTTCCTCCACAAGCTGCATCACTATCCCTAACAATCACACACACACACACGCACGCACGCACGCACGCACGCACGCACGCACGCACGCACGCACGCACGCACGCACGCACGCACGCACGCACGCACGCACGCACGCACGCACGCACGCACGCACGCACGCACGCACGCACGCACGCACGCACGCACGCACGCACGCACGCACGCACGCACGCACGCACACGCACACGCACACGCACACACACACACACACATCCTTATCAGCTAACTCAGACGTGGTGAAGAATCAATATCTCGCCTCAGACATACGACATTTCCTGCGTGTAAATTCTCCCCCTGTCATTTGGGATGGACGGGCTGCATATTCACTCCCTACCGAGCCAACCCCTATGAGGTGAGACGAAGCAGCATTGTGAGCCTGGAGGAGGAGGAGGAGGACTTACCAAGGAGGTTGAATACAGGGGAGAAGGTGTGATAGGACGAAGAAGAGGACTTAAAAATGAGGTTGAGAACGAGAGGGAGAAGGAATAAGAGAAGATAAGTAGGAAGAGGAGGAAAAGGAAACTAAAGGCTGAAGCATGTGAGTGAAAAAATTATCTTTTTATAAGAGTGAAAAATTATCCTTCTATATGAGTGAAAAATTATGCTTTTATATGTGTGAAGAATATCAGAGAAAATGTGGATAAATGCGCGGTAAGAAGAGAAAATGCAATGCAGTATTCTTGAGCGGAATATATAAGCATGAAATAAATGATAAAACAACGGAAGAAATGGCAACCGTGGAAGGCGGAGAAAGCCTGAGAACTCGCCGAGGGAAAAACACGAAAGATAAAATTAATATTCTTTTATAGAACCACAAAAATATATATAATATTTAGAAACTTTTCATTTTACCGTTGAAAATTTTGACCACATTTTGTTGACACTTTGGTAAGGTTAGAAGGGGAAGAAAGCATAAAGGTTGTCAAAGGGAGGAGGGCAAGTAAGGAGGAATGTATGGATAAAGGGTAGAAACAGGATTAGTGAAGGTGAATAACTTGTAAGGATCGATAATTACTATGTATATAATGCATTGAAGAGATAGAAAGAGAAAGAAAAAGAGAGAGAGAGAGAGAGAGAGAGAGAGAGAGAGAGAGAGAGAGAGAGAGAGAGAGAGAGAGAGAGAGAGAGAGAGAGAGAGAGAGAGAGAGAGAGAGAGAGAGAACCAGGCAGATAGACATCAAAGATACAAATGCAGAAAAGACAAATCGAAATACCGCATAAAAACAACGAAAACTAAAAAAAAGTAAAAGCAAAAATGTAAGAAACTGTCCCACTGTCCCACTGTCCCCCATAACCCTCCAAAATCACCATCCACCTGACCTCACCCCTCGCTACGTGCAATGCTTAGAACCTCCAGCCACCCAGTACGGCATGTCTGACTTAAGTGCACGTAGTCATGGCAAGGGCACGGCAGAGTCCTCACACAGATATTTGGAAACACGCCTCGCCACGTCTGTCGGCCAGCCGGGACCTTGCATGCCGCGTACCCATGTGTCCTCCGCCT
>JACEEZ010023932.1:147975-150475 GCA_016584305.1 Chionoecetes opilio
ACACACACACACACACACACACACATACACACACACACACACACACACACACACACACCCTGGACACGCCTCCCATCCCACAGAATCTCGAGGCGACGTTCGGGATTAAGGAAGCTTGTTAGCATCAGACAGAATACATTTGGCATCACAATGATGGTCATTATGAGTTATTATTATCCGAGTCACGCCGAGTAAAAAGTAGGAGGAAGAGGAGGAGGAGGAGGAGGACAGTGAAGGTGGGGGTGTAGAAGCTAATATTAATTATCAGGGAAGATTAAAAGATGGATTGTTGAAGGAGATGAACACTCTAAAAAACGAGAAAATAACATGAAGGATGTGAGGCAATAAATTGACGAAAAAAATAAAACGGAAACACAGATATGAAAGGACAAGAGAAAGCTGACATATCAACAACTCTTGAAATAAAAGATGAAAAGATATTGTTCATCTATGTGTTTGTTGATTCATTTATGGCACACAGGTAGAAACATTAAAACAACAACAACAGTAAAAAACAACGTCAAAAGATAACATGAACTGACACGTATTGCGTTTCGACATGCAGTAACACGCGCGCGCGTGCGCACACACACACACACACACACACACACACACACACACACACACACACACACACACACACACACACACACACACACACACACAACCGTTATACCGACACACTATAACGCTGTCAACATAAAAGATACATATTCTTTACATATGAGAATAGAGAGTAACACATAAAGGAACGTAGAGGGACAAAGAAGGGAGCTGACGAGGAAGAAGAAGAAGAAGAAGGAGAGGAATCAGGGTGCATTAATTTATCCTACATACACTCCTTCACCTCCTCTTCTCCTCTCTCTCTGCCAGGGGGAGGAATGATGGGTGTGTGTGCAGTGTGCCTATAAGCAGTGGTTTGCATAAAGTTGTGCCTCGCTACTCGCCGATCCAAACCAATACAATGATGGCTCAGGAGGCGGCGAGGATGGGACCGCAGCCTCCTCTCAGGGTCGTAAGGGTGTTAATCCACAGTGGAGAGAGTGTGTGTGGAGGCCTTAGCGTGGTGGAGGTGGTGGGACGTTCTTGGCAGTGTGGAGGACTTGTATACTTGTGCCCCTTTCGTCCTTCTGCCACCAATGCCACCACTACCACTACTACTACTTCGGTTAGCTGAAGCGTTACTAATGCAAGACTAGATTCTCTTCAACTTTCCCTTCCTCCTCCTCCTCCTCCTCCTCCTCCTCCTCCTCCTCCTCCTCCTCCTCCTCCTCCTCCTCCTCCTCCTCCTCCTCCTCCTCCTCCTCCGCCTTTAATCCTCCTCCTTTCTTCGGCTCCTTCAAGCTTCTAATCGCATAGTTTTTCCGCGAATTGGAGTCAGAATCCGCTTGTTATTGGGTTTTCACAGGCCGCTGAGGACAGGGTGAGGGAGGGGTGAGGGCAGGGAGGCAGGGAGGGGGTCTTGAGTGTATGGGAAGGGCGACAGGGCGTGGAAGGGGTAGGAAATGACAATGGGAAGGAGGAGACGAGTGTGATGCATTACAGGAAAAATAAAGTTATGGATCTTCCACCTCTCTTCTTCCTCCTCCTCTTCTTCCTCTTCTTCCTCCACTACCACTACCCATGTCTTACCCATAATCATCTTTTTGTATACAGCTCCTATCCTCTTGTATCCTACCTCCTTGCATATCCTTCCCTCTTCCTATCCTTACCTCCCCTTCATCTCTCTCCCTCTATCCTCTTGTATCCTACGTCCTCACTTATCCTTCCCCCTTTCTATCCTTTCCACCCCTTCATCTCTTTCCTTCTATCCCTCCCCTCCTCTCCTCCCCTACACTCATACCAGTCCGGTATGATGTAAGATAGTGTAAGGAGTAAGTTTTAGCTTGGAAAATTACAGTGCTATATTTGGGATGGCTCAGCTGCCCGCCTTGCTGACTGACCTCCTCTCCTAGTCAGCTATTTGCTCAGGGCATTAGGGGAGTCCAGGTGGATGTTGGTGCATAGCTGTTGTGTTTGTTGTCGCATACTTGGCTCAAACGTGTGACAGGAACAGCCGGGGAGTTGTGTTCAAGAAGTATGCGTCTAATGGCTGCATGGCTGACTGGGTTAGAGAGAGAGAGAGAGAGAGAGAGAGAGAGAGAGAGAGAGAGAGAGAGAGAGAGAGAGAGAGAGAGAGAGAGAGAGAGAGAGAGAGAGAGAGAGAGAGAGAGAGAGGTGAGGGAAGATAGACTAAAAGACAGGCAGACAGATAGACATACAGACAGATATACATACATACAGACAGACAGACAGACATACGAACACAAACAAAAAAGCAAACGAACAGACAAATAGACAGACAGTCAGACAGACAGAAACATAGGCAAACAGACAAACACACGAAAAATTGTAAGACCCACTGGTAATAATTATAATAGTAATAATAATAATGACAATAACAACTCAATTTGCCGGTAGATCAAACTTATCTGAAGGAGGAGAAGGAAGACTCAAGATT
>JACEEZ010023932.1:160475-162975 GCA_016584305.1 Chionoecetes opilio
TTTACTCATTCTTACTTTAAGTTCTTACTTTTTCTCTTACTCTTGGACACTTGGGTCACCTGTTACCTTGAAAGATTAACTCCATTTCAATCATATATGTTTACACGAAATATATTTTCAGGAAATAATTACTCATTTTTTGTGTATTGGTTAATACACAATACATAGTTAATACACAATACATAGATTTCATAGTATTACTTTTTGTGTATTGGTAAACAGCGTAGATTTCACAGTATTTATTTTTCTGTATTGGTAAACTGCGTAGATTTGTACTGAAAAACAACAAAACTCGATAGGAAACGCCACTCGGAGACGCTAACCACTCTGGTACCGCCTCCCCAAATTCTCAAAATGAATTCTTTCCCCCCCCATTGGGTCTTTAATAACAAGTTAATCTGCCTGTGAAGTGGCTCGCTTGGGAGTTTAAAGAAGAGGACTGATTCGCCTAATAGAGAGCGACGCGAAGCCTCGGCAGGAAGACACAATTGCTGAGTCACGGCCATGTTTCTTGTTCTCCTCCCTCCCCCCTCCCCATGCACACCTTCCCCTCCTCTTTAGCCCCTCCCCGCCCTTCCCCATCCCATCCATCCATTCCCCACCTCATTCCCTCCCTTATACACCTCTATACCCTGCCCACCCCCCACCCTTTCCTCCCCACCCTGAACCCTCCCACCCTCCCCCCGCCCCTCCCTCCCCCCTCGCCCCAGGCACACGCCACCAGCCAGGGGCGCCGCGCAGTGACCACTTCCTCACACTCCAACTTGATATCACAACTCAATTAACTTGATAGTTTATAATCTCACGGTGAAAAAGAAACTATGCATCTTAGCCATGTCAGCCTCCGAACCAGATCATTGAGGAAATTATCATATCTGCATTATTGTCACTGTATTTATGTAACGTGTTTTGTCCTGTACTTAAAAGCGATTAAGCCACGTCAGCCTCTAAACCAGATCATTGAGGGAATATAGCTACTGCATGCTAATGTAAATTTTATGTAACGTGTTTAGTTGTGTTTTGTCAAAAGCGATACACGTAGAGGCAGTAAAATGGCAATTAAGCAGGCTTTTTGTTACTTCTTTTTTTTTGCCCTTGGCCAGTCCTTTGTGATGTAAAAAAAAAAAAAAAAAAAAAAGACCAAGGAGCTTATGTATAAATTCCCTTTATTGCCTTTGACCTGCCACCTCTCAGTCATATATTTCTCCTGTGTTATTTATATATTTATTTAAGAAGTAATTATTGTTTAGGTTTTATTGTCATTTTTTCTCCTTTCCTTAAGACGATGTAGATTAAGTACACGTCTGTTCGTCCTCTGAGTCATATTTTCTCACATGTTATTATATTTTTGTTATATAAGTAGTAGTTACTGTTATTGTTTTATTGTTATTTTCTTCCTTTCCCTAAGACGACGTAGACAGATGAAGTCCACGTCTGTTCGTCCCTCGCGTGTCGTAACAAGATGACAGTGAAAGGAATGAGGGTAAGGGCGCCACACTCCCTCCCCGCCTCTCCCCCCGGGACCTGTTATGACCCTGGGAAATACAGACAAACAGGAACGGCCTTATAGTCTTCCTTCCTCTTGATTGTTTGAGTTTGTTTAGTTGTCATGAGTTGTTTGCTACACTTCTGTGGGGAAAGTGAGATGTCCACGAATTTGCTAGTTTTTGTTTTAATTACTGTTATTGGTATTATCATTATTAGTATTACTGTTACTATTATTATTATTATTATTATTATTATCATTATCATTATAATTATTGTCATCATCATCATTACTACAACTACTACTACACTACTATTACCACTACTACTTCTACCACTGTTACTACTACTACTACTACTACTACTACTACTTCTACTACTACTATACTACTACAACTATTGCTACTACTACAACTACTGCCATTACTATTACTTTACATAATTGAGAAGTATTGCGAAAGAAAGGAAACAAACAATATAAAGCAAACTAACCGAGAGAGAGAGAGAGAGAGAGAGAGAGAGAGAGAGAGAGAGAGAGAGAGAGAGAGAGAGAGAGAGAGAGAGAGAGAGAGAGAGAGAGAGAGAGAGAGAGAGAGAGAGAGAGAGAGAGAGAGAGAGAGAGAGAGAGAGAGAGAGAGGCAAGGGACAGACTTCACACTTCTGCCTCTAACACCATCACCATCACCTATGTCATCACCTTCTCTTCCTCCTCCTCTCCTCCTCCTCTCCTCCTCCTCCCCCACTTGCTACTGCTCTCCTTCGTCTACGATAAATTTTTATTGTTTTCTTCAGTAAGTATTTTTTTGATGCAGTGTTCTCGTGGGAGGGAAGTAAAGAGAGGATTGATGGCTTAGTAGTAAGAGCAGGAAGAGGAAAAGAGAGTAATTAGGAAGGTAGAGAGGCAGCAAGAGAGAGAGAGAGAGAGAGAGAGAGAGAGAGAGAGAGAGAGAGAGAGAGAGAGAGAGAGAGAGAGAGAGAGAGAGAGAGAGAGAGAGAGAGAGAGAGAGAGAGAGAG
>JACEEZ010023932.1:167975-187975 GCA_016584305.1 Chionoecetes opilio
TATTAACATCTTTATTATTACTATTATTACTATCATTTGTGTTCTTATGATGATGATGCTTATTAATATTGTTATTATTATTTAGTTTTTATTATTATTACCATTATCATTGTTATTGTTATAATTTTCATTTATATTATTGTCATTATCATGCTATCATTATTGCTGTTATTGTTACTATTACAATGATGATCATGATTATTAGTATTATCATCATTATCATTAATATCGTAATTATTGTTATCATCATTATTACCTCCGCTTTGTGATCGGCTCGGTTTGTTTGTCTGTCTGTTTGATTGCAGAATTACGCAACAAATTCCTGACAGATTTGCATGACAACTTTACCAGAAGTGGGGTTAAGACATGTTAAGGAGAGATTAATTTTCGAGTCAATCCTCTCAAGACCCGCTGACAGAGGTGTTGAAGGCCGAGCTGGTGTTAGAGAAAGATTAACTGGATGAGGGGCTTTGTGCAGAAGGAATAAGGATTAATAATTTTTTTTTATACGTAACAGGTGGAATATTTTCAGCTTGAGGGAAGTTGTGCGATGTGAAGAATGTTCTTAGCGTGTATGACCAGCGACAGGGAAATAATCCTTGAGACACGTACAGCGTAAGGAGGGGCACCGCTCTCTTTAATGTGTGTGAGAGAGAGAGAGAGAGAGAGAGAGAGAGAGAGAGAGAGAGAGAGGAGAGAGAGGAGAAGAGAGAGAGAGAGAGAGAGAGAGAGAGAGAGAGAGTGGAGAGGAGAGAGAGAGAGAGAGAGAGAGAGAGAGAGGAGAGAGAGAGAGAGAGAGAGAGAGAGAGAGAGGAGAGAGAGAGAGAGAGAGAGAGAGAGAGAGAGAGAGAGAGAGAGAGAGAGAGAGATACCCATCTTCGGTCTTGCCCACGCGAGCTGGACTTACGATCGCTAGTTTTAGCCTCCTAGAAAGAGCTTGGAAATCGAAGTGACCGACCTTTGAGTAATGCTGGGGCCTCACACATCATATGCACCCCATCCCCCTGCTCAAGGGGGACAGTAACCATCCACATGTCAGAAAAAATCTCCGGGAGAGAGCGGGGATCGAACGTGCGACCAATCGGTCTCACGGAGGAATTGCCTGACACGCGCACTAAACCAATTATCAACGCAGGTTGTGTGTGTGTGTGTGCGTGTGTGTGTGTGTGTGTCTGTGTGTGTGTGTGTGTGTGTGTGTGTGTGTGTGTGTGTGTGTGTGTGTGTGTGTGTGTGTGTGTGTGTGTGTGTTCACCTGTTTGTGTATCTACAGGACTAAGTCAAGCTCGTGATGTCCCGTCTTTTGATATCAAATTATCATATTTTTCTGATAATTCCTGTATACCATTTACACACACGACTTCCTGTGACAGTGCATTCCATGGATCTGTTGCTCCATTTGGAAGACTACTTGTGTGCATCCTTGTCTCCTCCTCTCTCGTTAGGTTCCTTGCTGTGTCTTCCTAACGCTGTGTTCCCGCGTTGAAATTAGTCTTTAGTATTTTTTTTTTCTTTTTCTGTCACACATTTGTATACCATGATCATGTCTCCTCTTTTCAGTGTGTGTGTATGTGTGTGTGTGTGTGTGTGGGTGGGTGGGTGTGTGTGTGTTTGCGTGTGTGTAGTGTGTGTGTGTGTGTGTGTGAGAGAGAGAGAGAGAGAGAGAGAGAGAGAGAGAGAGAGAGAGAGAGAGAGAGAGAGAGAGAGAGAGAGAGGTCTCAGAAAATAGGGGAATAAGGAGAAAGAAAGGGAGATGCATCTGGCAAGGCAGGAGAGGGAGAAAAATTTGAATTAGGAGACATAAGTAAATGCGAAAAAGAACTTAACTTGTAATAGCAATCAATAAACTTATTCTTTCACATCCTTTATCAAGACAGTTTATATATATATATATATATATATATATATATATATATATATATATATATATATATATATATATATATATATGAGAGAGAGAGAGAGAGAGAGAGAGAGAGAGAGAGAGGACGAGAGAGAGAGAGAGAGAGGAGAGAGGAGAGAGAGAAGAGAGAGAGAGAGAGAGATAGATAACTGTCTCACAAAGAAAAGCAATTATTATAGTTCCCCTTTAAAATGAGTATTCTAGTTTCGCGCAAGAACTATTGATGGCGCTGTGTGCGAATCTTTGGCCCGTACCGAGAGTCAAGGCGGTAGAGCGACGAACGACGAACGGCAGACCTTCGCTTACCATAAGAGGGCTTTGTTTTGGAAGGAAGAGCAGCGACGAAGGTCGGCACGAAGACACGGGGGTACCCGTGTCTTCGTGCCGACCTTCGACCGTCGTCGCTGCTCTTCCTTCCGAAAAATATCCCTTTTATGGTACCCTTCCTCAGTCGACGAAGGTTGTCGCTCGCCCTTCATCATGACTCTCGGTACGGGCCTTTGCTTCACCTCCTTTATGTATCAGCCCAACCCCGAGCTCACGGCGGTTTGCGGCTGTCGCCACAAGACTGCCAGGCGGCGACATCACACCGTCACCATGAGCCAGCGAGCGGCGTGGTGAGGCGATGATGCACAGAATTACAGACACACATCACGTAACAGCAGAATGTTGGTGCAATCATGGCAGGATTATAGTGTAACGTTGCTGTGTACTTCAATAGTTACAGACGAGTCATTTGAGTGTTATCGTATCTCAGGCATCCTTCGCTTACGTCACGGCGAGCTGAGCTCCGAATCGCTGGGTTGTATTACGTTCCCTTATTCTACCATTGCCCTAACCTCATATACTAATGAGTGATCTGAATGTGCCTGAGCTGATGTACTGTCAACTGCACATACGCTACTTTTATGCTGCCTTCTTGCACTGAGTGGCCAAGGTGTGTGCTTCGCGCACAGCCACGGCTGCTTGAACCACCGCGACTGAAGCGGAAGTGAAGCCCGCCGCCCCCCACCCCCCGCCACTTCACTTCCAGCAGGGCGAGGCTGTGTTACAGACGTGTGTGTTTATGTGTGTGTGTGTGCTCCTTATCGTAATTATCTCTGGTGACGAGGGCAGACCAGCAGTGATGTCCGTTGTTACGTACAGTAAGGTAAGACTGTGTAATGTAGTGTTTAGTGGTATAAGAAGCAGCAGGGAGTATACACAAGCGAGGTATGTGGTGAGGGAGGGGTGTCGAGTGGCGGCCATTACGCTGTGTCCCTAATAGTTTATAATAATTTTGTGGTCAGTGGTTTTGTGAGCGAGTTTCTCGGTAAATTTTTACTCCAGGACCAGAATTCTCTACACAATGGGGAGTATGGTTTCTGTTTACGTTAATGGATTCTAAGAAATGTTCTCAAAGTTTTCGTCGCAAATTACTACTTTCGGAGATATAAGATGTTATCAGTAGGAAGAAGAGTGTATAGGACATATGAAAGTTAACTAACCTAACCCCACCTTTAGACTCAATAACCTAAGCTAACCTAACCCAACGTGTTAACCTCCAAACTAAACTAAGAAGAGTGAGGCGCACGTAATCACTTGTCTCTCTTCTCCCTATAGAAATAACATGTTATATCTCCAGAAGTAATGATTTGCGACGGAAGCTCATAGACAGAATGTTTCTTAGAAATCAAGGTAAGGTTCTAGTGTTTGCCCATACTCTCCCACTTCCTCCAAACAAGTTTGGGGACCTGTGGGAATGCGGGGTTTTCGGGTGGGGAGCAAATTATGCGTCGGAAACACGTAAATTTGTGTAGAGGGGTAAAATTCCCTAGATCTAGGGTAATTTCCTTATATCTAGAGAAATTTGCCTAACCAAAATTAACCTAACCTAGCAGGGGGCTAGACCCACCGATAACCTAACCTAACCAAATCTAACCTAAGCTAACCTAACCAAATCTAACCTAACCTAAGCAAATCTAACCTAACTTAATCAAATCTAACCTACCCTAACCTAATCAAATCTAACCTAACCTCCTAGCGGGGGGTTGGGGAGATTCTCGACACTTCGGTCATCATTCTGTGAGGATCGTCAGGTTCACACGTCTCTGGACTCAGAAGAAATCCAATGAATTTTCCCTAGATCTAGGGAATTATTTCAACACCCCTAACTCAAAAACTATGTGGTTGCGACGCATATTTTGTACCCCAGCCAAATATCCCGCATTCCCCCAGGTCCCCAAGCTTGTTTTGTGGGAGAGGGGGAGTATGGGCAAACACGAGAATAATACCGAAACGAATAAGGTAAACATAAACTATACTCCTAATTGTGTAGGGAATTCTGGTCCTAGTGTAAAATAATGCCAGTTTCTCAAGGTGAAGAGCAATGCTGAATTTTTTGTTATAACTATTGGTCCAAAATTATCTACACTATTGGGGGCAGTGGCGTACCGAGGGGGGGGCATGCGGCCATGCCCCCCCCCTTTTGCAAAGAATATATAATAATAAATAATAAATAACAAGTATTTATCTTAACAGTAGCTAATTGAGCTAGTTAATTTTTATTTTATTTTCATTAAATATCTGAGCCACATAGCCACTTTCCACGTATTTTGTAAAAGTATGTGCTACATTAGCAGCCTGTATAAACGAGGACTACACAACATGATGTATGAGTATAACATTTTTTTCCAGTATATTACTTTTTTATCTTCACATCTAGTTCTAAAGTAAGTAGTGCTGTTGTTAGGGTAAATTTTTGTAGTCCAAATTACTGAAATGAACAAAATTAAAGACAATGTTCGCTCAAATATCATAGAATTAGTACTTTTCAGATTATTTAAGTCCCCGGATTTATGTTGAACTTATATGCTAACAAAGAAAGTTATAAAATGTAGAATGTATGTATATGTATGTATCAATGCATGTATGTACAGGAAATTAATTAACTTAGCCTAACCCGAATCCCCAAGCTGCATGAGATCTCTGCGCTTGCAAAAATCCAGGGCGCAGAAAAAAGAAAAATGGATAAATAAATAAATATATATATATATATATATATATATATATATATATATATATATATATATATATATATATATATATATATATATATATATATATATATGTATACTAGCCGCAAAGCCGCCTCCGGGCGGACTTTTTGGCTAGCTCCTGCGGAGGGCTATTGGTGGGCCTTCGGCCCACCAAACATGGACTCTCCAGATAGCCCCTTCTAACTTTCCTGAAATTATGGATGTAGAAATGTATGTATTCCCCCCACCCATTCACTCACCCATTACCCATCACCCCCCACCCATTCACTCACCCATTACCCACCCATCACCCCCCACCCATTCACTCACCCATTACCCTCACCCATTCACTCACCCATTACCCATCACCACACACCCATTCACTCACCCATTACCCATCACCCCCCACCCATTCACTCACCCATTACCCATCACCCCCCACCCATTCACTCATCCATTACCATCACCACACACCCATTACCCATCACCCCCCACCCATTCACTCACCCACTACCCATCACCCCCCACCCATTCACTCACCCATTACCCATCAGCCCCCACCCATTCACTCACCCATTACCCATCACCCCCCACCCATTCACTCACCCATTACCCATCACCACACACCCATTCACTCACCCATTACCCATCACCCCCACCCATTCACTCACCCATCACCCATCACCCCCCACCCATTCACTCACCCATTACCCATCACCACACACCCATTCACTCACCCATTACCCATCACCCCCCACCCATTCACTCACCCATTACCCATCACCACACACCCATTACCCATCACCCCCCACCCATTCACTCACCCCCCACCCATTCACTCACCCATTACCCATCACCACACACCCATTCACTCACCCATTACCCATCATCCCCCACCCATTCACTCACCCATTACCCATCACCCACCACCCATTCACTCACCATTACCCATCACCACACACCCATTCACTCACCCATTACCCATCACCCCCACCCATTCACTCACCCATTACCCATCACCCCCCACCCATTCACTCACCCATTACCCATCACCACCACCCATTCACTCACCCATTACCCATCACCCCCCACCCATTCACTCACCCATTACCCATCACCACACACCCATTACCCATCACCCCCCACCCATTCACTCACCCCCCACCCATTCACTCACCCATTACCCATCACCACACACCCATTCACTCACCCATTACCCATCACCCCCCACCCATTCACTCACCCATTACCCATCACCCCCCACCCATTCACTCACCCATTACCCATCACCTCCCACCCATTCACTCACCCATTACCCATCATCTCCCACCCATTCACTCACCCATTACCCATCACCCCCACCCATTCACTCACCCATTACCCATCACCACACACACATTACCCATCACCCCCACCCATTCACTCACCCCCCACCCATTCACTCACCCATTACCCATCACCACACACCCATTCACTCACCATTACCCATCACCCCCACCTATTCACTCACCCATTACCCATCACCACACACCCATTCACTCACCCATTACCCATCACCCCCCACCATTCACTCACCCATTACCCATCACCACACACCCATTCAATCACCCATTACCCATCACCCCCCACCTATTCCCTCACCCATCACCCATCACCCCCAACCCATCACCCCCCAACCCATTCACTCACCCCACACCCATTACCCATCACCCCACCCATTCACTCACCCATTACCCATCACCCTACATCAAGGCTTCCTCAATTCTCGCAACCCACTTTTGTTTTCACACTTCTCGCTAATAGGCTGCTAAAAAAAAGAAAGAAAAAAGTGATCGGATCATCTCATAATTGGGCTTATGACCTTCCCCTGGTCAACCTGATTCCAAAAATGTGCCATATGAGGCGTTTGCGCCACGGGGGGCGGAACCTATACCACACACACACACAGACAGACAGACAGACAGAGAGACAGACACACTTTCGCTTATATTATTACTAGCCGCAAAGCCGCCCTCCGGGCGGACTTTTTGGCTAGCTCCTGCGGAGGGCTATTGGTGGGCCTGCGGCCCACCACCTGTGTTTGGTGGGCCTTCGGCCCACCAAACATGGACTCTCCAGATAGCCCCTTCTAACTTTCCTGAAATCATGGATGTAGAAATGTATGTATTCCCCCCACCCATTCACTCACCCATTACCCATCACCCCCCACCCATTCACTCACCCATTACCCATCACCCCCCACCCATTCACTCACCCATTACCCATCACCCCCCACCCATTCACTCACCCATTACCCATCACCACACCCCCATTCACTCACCCATTACCCATCACCCCCCACCTATTCCCTCACCCATCACCCCCAACCCATCACCCCCCACCCATTCACTCACCCATCACCCCACACCCATTACCCATCACCCCACCCATTCACTCACCCATTACCCATCACCCTACATCAAGGCTTCCTCAATTCTCGCAACCCACTTTTGTTTTCAAAATTCTCGCTAATAGGCTGCTAAAAAAAAAAAGAAAAAAAAAAGTGATCGGATCATCTTATAAATGGGCTTATGACCTTCCCCTGGTCAACCTGATTCCAAAAATGTGCCATATGAGGTGTTTGCGCCACGGGGGGCGGAACCTATACCACACACACACACACACACACAGACAGACAGACAGACAGACACACTTTCGCTTATATTATTATATATATATATATATATATATATATATATATATATATATATATATATATATATATATATATTGTCCCCCCTCCTTTTCAATTTTCTGGGTACGCCACTGATTGCGAGTATACTTGCTGATTACTTTTATCGACTCTGAGAAACTATCTCTCTGAGTTTCCGTCCCAAAATACTACTTTCGGAGATATATAATGTTTTTGGTAGAGAGGAGAGAGGATGGTGTTTACTTGCGCCTCACTCTTCTTGTTGTGACTCACATCGCCTCGTGTTTTTGCCTTGCCGCGGACACTTTTTCACTATGGATTGGCTTAGGTTAGGAGGCTAGAACGTAGGGTTAGGTTGAATTAGGTTAAGTTAGGGGTTAAAATGTGTGGTAAACTTAATTAATGTTTTCTTATCCTTTACTCTCCTTCCTACCAAAAAACATTTTATATCTCCGCAAGTAGTAATTTGCGACGGTAGCTCAGAGAGAGAAAGTTTCTAAGAATCCATTATGGTGAACAGAAACTATACCCCCAAATGTGTAGAAAATTACGATCCAATAGTAAAAATTTTCCGATGTTTTTCTGCGTGATCATAAGCTAGTGTGGATAGACAGTCCACCATTGTGATGTAAGGCAGAACAATGCAACAGTGAGGCAACAAGAGTTAAGAGTTATCTGAGCTTAATAGAATGAAGATAAAAAATAACAAGGAAACAAAGTGTGTGAAGTAAGATAAGATAATTAATTACCTAATCTAAACTTAACCTACAAACTTTTCTTCGTTGCATTTTTCTTGATACTTTTATTTCCGCTCACCTCGTGACGAGAATGTCCTGTGCTTATTACATCCTCCAGGAGGTTATGTGATCAGCTCGGTTTCTTTGTTTTTCTGTTGTTAACAAGATTACGCAACAAGTTACGGAAGGATTAGCATGGAAGCCTGATCAGAGCTAGAACTTTACCAAAATTAGAAGTGCTTATGTTCTAAAGTTGATCCGAATGGATTCAGGAACTTTTCTAAGGATATCCTGGTGGGCTTGGCGTGTGCCGCCCACAAGGTGGCGCCCAACACACCCGTCCTGTCAGGACCCGCTGGCCGAGGGTGTGAAGGCCCAGCTGGTACTAAGGAAAGGTAGACTGAATGAGCAGCTTTGTGAGGTAAAAGAAAATCTGTATCATTATGATCATAATAATATTATAATAATAATTATTATTATCTTGAATTTTTTTATAACAGGTGGAATTTTTTCAGTCGTGGTAGAGGTATGCGGTCTCGGACTGGTCTTGTTATTATTATTTTAATTTAATTTATCTTGATTATTATCATTATTAATATTATTTCTATTATGATTTTCATTAATGGTATTATTATTAGTAGTAGTTGTACCATTAGCAGTATCATTATCAATATTATTATCATTATCATTATGATTATTACTATTATTATTGTAATTATAATCATCATCATCATCATCATTATCATTATAACTCATATAAGGGGTGCTAGTGATGGAGAGGATGCTGTTTCACGTTGGATTTGTAGTAGTAGTAGTAGTAGTAGTAGTAGTAGTAGTAGTAGCAGTAGCAGCAGCAGCAGTAGCAGCAGTATCGGCAGGAGCAACACCCTTGGTAACACAGCAGTACACAATAGTGGTATTAGCTATAGCAATAGAAGCAGCACAAGGGTTAGCAAGGTACCATAGTAATGCCCTCATCACCACACACACACTCACCACACACACACACACACACACACACACACACACACACACACACACACACACACACACACAGACACAGACACAGACACAGACACACACAGACACACACACACACACACACACACACACACAGACACACACACACACACACCAACACAGACACACCCACACACACACACACCCATCCACACACACCCACCCACACACACCCACCCACACACACACACACACACACACACACACACACACACACATACAGACACACACACATACAGACACACACACACACATACAGACACACAGACACACACACACACACACACACACACACACACACACACGCACGCAAACACACCAACAGACAGACATACAGACATAATAACAAAGACAGACAGAGAGTTAGACGGAAAAGACAGACATAAAAGAGAAAGACAGTTAGACAGAAAAGAGACAGACAGACAGACAAACACACACACATATCATACCAAAAATTTCTTCCCCTTATGATATGCTTTCCCAGAACTTTCTCTGACTTTTCCTCACGTTTTCTACAGCGGGAAGGGGAAGCTTAGTTATTCCTTTCAGTGGAGTGGTTTTCATTACGGCTATATTAAGGAAGACCAAAATAACGTTGCTTCCTCCCCCGTGCTGCGCGTTTGTGTTGTTTGCCTGCCTGCTTAACCCCTTCAAGGCCAGATATTTCCTTTGCAATATAAAAGCGTGTGTGGTTAGCCATAAAAGTACGAAAAGTAACTTAATATATCAAATTAGTTTTGTGGACAAGGATACTAAACAGGTCATAGCTATAAAATATTGCTTATATTAATTAAAATCGTCCAATGGGACCCAAATTACATTGAAAATTACTTTCTGGGTCTCAAGGGCTTAATGGGATGGTCATTGTGGTATGCATTATATTGTTGTTATTCGGCAATGCTTAATTACAATACGGAATAGGTATCATCATTAGTAAATGTTAGTCTCAATGGGGCGCCTGCCTGCTTCTCTGGGAGCTAATGAGTATACGAGGCATTGTTGTTCAGTAATGAGGATGTTTTCCTTATTTATATCTGTGAGGGCTGGAGACGTGAAAGAATGAGGAATAGAAGGGAAAGAAGGATAAATGGGGGAATGGAAGAGAATGAAGGAAGAAGCAGAGTACTGAGGATGGGGGTAGATAGAGAGAGAGGCAATAATGTTGTGCTTACACAACATTCTCTTATCAAGCCAGCAAGGGGTGGCCAGCAGCCACCTGCAGATTTGCTGACCACAGCTGAGGGTCCCTCCCGAGCCCCCGACGAAAGGGAATAGGGAGAAGGAAGAAAGTGAGAGAAGATGAGAGGAGGAGAGAGAGAAAGTGAGGGAGAGTGAGAGAAGGTGAGGGAGAGAGGAAGGCAAGGAGAAGGAAGAAGAGTGCTGAACCATCATCCCTCAATTCACGCCCTCACTTCACACATATGTCAGCACTGAAATAACCTTTGACATGTATCCACCACACGCCTGGCCTCTCCCGGAAGACAGAGGAGACAAGGATCAGATTCTATATATCCTCCGGTGTGGGCACACGTCTTACTGTGTCGCAGTGATCTCTTATACGAGACTAGAGTATTTGTCTAAGTGCAGCGAGCGAGTTAGGTGATATTCCTTCCAAGTCCACGCGTTCAAGTATATGGCATAGTTCCACTCTGCCGATCCACACACGCCACGCCCTAAGCCAACGCCCGCCACTCCGCTTGACCCCTGGGGCAGGTGCTACCCCACTCTACGATGCCCGGACGTCCTGCCAGGCACCTACCCTGGTGGCTTTGCCCCTGTGTCTCTCCTGGGCTCCTGAGATGAAGGGGCCACGGCGGGGCAAATAGTGGCGCTATGCGTTGCCCCTGTGGCTCTTCACCTGGGCCCCAGGGACGACGGGGTCCGGCGGGACGACTAAGGAATACCCCGCATAGCCCCAGGGGCGGGAAGTGCAACTCTACGAGGCTATGATGTCCCTGAAACACCGCCCGCTCCTGTGGCTCTCCTCCTGGGGCCGCAGGAATCCCCGAGGCCGACAGCAATTCCCGGAACCGCCGTGGGGCAACCAAGGGGCGCCCTACTTTGCCCCAGGGGGTAGGGAAGTGCACCTCTATGAGACCATGACGTTCCTCCACACTACCTGCCCCTGTGGTCTCTCTTCAGGGCCCTTGGGATACCACTGGGCGCTGGGGCCGGACACTAGCGGCGGGCCTGGGGCGGAGGTGAACTCTACGCTGCTACAACGCCCTACTAGATACCTCCTTCAGGAGGCTTCCCCTGGGTTTCCCCCCCGGGACCCCGGGGCATTACGAGACACCTGCAACAGGATCTTAGGACCTCTTGAGTACCACATGCAGGTCTTCCTGAAGGCGACGCAGCAGATGGTGATGTATCTATATGATTGACAGTGCATGACAGGGGCGGGCGATTAAGGAGGCCCATAGGGGACCTGTATCAAGCCAGGGACCCTAGGGGGGACAGGGAGGGTCGCCCCCCCCCCCCGGCAAAGGCCGGGGCGTTACTAGCCTGGGGAGGTAAGCTCCCCGTATCTCCGAAGCTACGGGCACTGTCCCGTGTACCTTCCGGTACAAGGAGATAAGCCCAACCCAGCACCTTCAGGTAGGTGGTGCCGGGATTAATTGTCATGCCACGACCAGCGACCGATTGGATAGAACCATAGCGGGTTGGGGGGGCCGCTAAAGCAGGAGCTACGTATATCAACACCCCCCGTTGAGCCCGCGCACGCAATTTCCTTCCCCCCTTCGGGAGCAGGGCGGCGGCCGGAGCTTAACAATATCTAATTATTAGGTCCCTGTTTTATTTATATCTATTGGTTAGGTCCCTGTTTTAATGCTATCTATTGGTTAGGTCCCTGTTTTATTTGTATCTATTGGTTAGGTCCGGACAGAGGTTTTCTTTCTTGGGTTAGTGAGAATTGCGGGACAGGTTTATTTGAAGGATTATTTTTCACCAGTGCGAGTGTATATTATCTATAATAATATAAGCGACAGTGTGTGTGTGTGTGTGTGTGTGTGTGTGTGTGTGTGTGTGTGTGTGTGTGTGTGTGTGTGTGTGTGTGTGTGTGTCCGCGATAGGTGCCGCCCCCCGTGCCCCAATCCCATCATATGGCACAGTTTTGGAACCAGCTCGACCAGGGGCAACTTTTAATGCCACTTATGAGATGATTCGATCAGTCTTTCTTTTCTTTTTTTTTGCAGCCTATTAGCGAGAATTGTGAAAAAAAATGTGGGTTGCGAGAATGGAGGAAACCTTGATGTAGGGTGATGGGTAATGGGTGAGTGAATGGGTGGGGTGATGGGTAATGGGTGTGGGGTGATGGGTGAGTGAATGGGTGGGGGGTGATGGGTGATGGGTGAGGGAATAGGTGGGAGGTGATGGGTAATGGGTGAGTGAATGGGTGTGTGGTGATGGGTAATGGGTGAGTGAATGGGTGGGGGGTGATGGGTAATGGGTGAGTGAATGGGTGGGGGGTGATGGGTAAGGCGTTAATACATACATTTCTACATCCATGATTTCAGGAAAGTTAGAAGGGGCTATCTGGAGAGTCTGTGTTTGGTGGTGGTTCGGCCCACCAAACACACTCTCCAGAAAGCTCACTCACCACAGAAAGGTGGTGGGCCGAAGGCCCACCAATAGCCCTCCGCAGGAGCTAGCCAAAAAGTCCGCCCGGAGGGCGGCTTTGCGGCTAGTAAGGTATAAATTGTACTTACGTGGCATTGCCTGAAAACCCTTTTATATCCTGTTGTATCATAACATTGTTAGATTAATACAGATATTTTGAAGGTTGGAGAAATAATTGTAAACGCTGACATATTACGCTGACAACGCTGACAGATTATGATGGACTTTTGAAGGTTTATGAAAGAATTAAAAACGATGCATATGACTAGGGGCATTCATCAAGCCTTCTATGTAAAAAAATAAATGTTTGTAGTATTAAACAAATGTTTTTTTATTTCAGGTACGTGTGAGTGGCTGAGGTGGTGAGCGTGAGTATTGATATCTTCTTGGTTTACCTATACGCTGCACGTTAAAGTAGTCGTCCAGACCATTTCATCATTCCTGATTTGATGTAGTTAAATTATAGCCATTATCGAGTGTATCAACAATATGTTGTCACTTTTTGCATCCAGTCAGCCGTTTTTGAATAATCCGCAATCAAAATCTGTAAATTCCCCGAGCTTCGAAAACGCTGCTGGCAACTGGCAGACGATGCGCCACGGCTCGGTGACGTAACAAAAGGAAGGCTCCTCCTCCCGCGCTGCTGTGTGTGTGTGTAGTAGTGTTTGTGTGTGTGTGTAGTAGTGTTTGTGTGTGTGTGTGTGTAGTAGTGTTTGTGTGTGTGTGTGCGTAGTAGTGTTTGTGTGTGTGTGTGTGTATGCGTAGTAGTGTTTGTGTGTGTGTGTGTGTGTGTGCGTAGTAGTGTTTGTGTGTGTGTGTGCGTAGTAGTGTGTGTGTGTGTGTGTAGTACTGTTTGTGTGTGTAGTAGTGTTTGTGTGTGTGTGTAGTAGTGTGTGTGTGTGTGTAGTGTGTGTGTGTGTGTGTGTAGTTGTGTGTGTGTGTGTAGTATGTTTGTTGTGTGTGTGTAGTAGTGTTTGTGTGTGTGTGTGTGTGTGTAGTAGTGTTTGTGTGTGTGTGCGTAGTATGTTTTGTGGTGTGTGTGTGTGGTGTGTGTGTGTGTGTGGTAGTAGTTTGTGTGTGTGTGTAGTAGTGTTTTGTTGTGTGTGTGTGTGTGTGTGTGGGTAGTAGTGTTTGTGTGTGTAGTAGTGTATGTGTGTTGTGTGTGTGTTGTAGTAGTGTTTGTGTGTGTAGTACGTAGTGTTTTGTGTGTGTAGTAGTGTTTGTGTGTGTTTGTGTGTTTGTGTAGTGTAGTGTTTTGTGTGTGTGTAGTAGTGTTGTGTGTGTGTAGTAGTGTTTGTGTGTGTGTGTGTTTTGTTGTGGTGTTGGTGTGTGTAGTAGTGTTTGTGTATGTGTGTGTGTGTAGTAGTGTTTGTGTGTGTGTGTAGTAGTGTTTGTGTGTGTGTGTGTAGTAGTGTTTGTGTGTGTGTGTGTAGTAGTGTTTGTGTGTGTGTAGTAGTGTTTGTGTGTGTGTAGAAGTGTTTGTGTGTGTGTGTAGAAGTGTTTGTATGTGTAGTAGTGTTGAACCTCAGCAGGCTCCGCTAACACCTGTTCATCCACCTCGTACTCTGGCTCAAACATATAGGGTTGGGCTCCCATCACAATCTGAGGTTCCTTTTCCTCATATACGCGAGCAACGTCATTTAGTTCGGTCTCAGATTGAGCATCGTACTCTAGATCTATCACAGCGACAGATTCACTGTCTGACACCGAAGTACAATCGCTCATCATAACATTTGTGGACAGGTCTCACAGAGGCAGACGAATGTTGTTTACATTGGAGCGTTCCTTTTATGACGTCATCAATAACATGCGTAGCCCTGTTGGAGGGAAGAAAAAAAAAATCGCGCGCTTTTTACAAAAGTCGTGTTTTTACGGAAATAAGGCCTGGAAATGAATTATTTTTGGTTGATTAGGTGTTTTGAATTTATGTTGAATGTAGATTCAACATAATATGGCAAAAAAAAATTGGGTCTGGACGATTACTTTAAGTTGGCGAATATGGAGCCCCCTCACTCCCCTCTTTCGAACGCACGGGATTGGCGTGTTGGGTGTTGAGTGAGAATGTCTTACTCCAAGTTCCGCCCTAAAGCCCCAACACCCAACAACTCAGCCAATCCCGTGCGTACAGAAGGGGGATATGAGGGCGGCCCCATTTTCGCCAACTTAACGTGCGGCGAGTATGTGTACCTGTCCATCCGTATTTGTGGCCCGATTTCCCTGTGTCCTCGCGGATGAAGGATGTTGCAATGTTGTACACGCGGACATATCACCGGCAATGAGATAACAGGCGGCGTAATAGAAACACCGCGCCACGCTCTCACAAGGAAGGAGGCATCAAGGAAATTAGAAAACGTAAAACGTGAGTGTTAAGGCGAATAAAAACATGTAATTTGTTGTAATTCCCGAGCACCGTCACCTCCCTCCCCTCCCTCTCATTTTCTCCCCTCCTTCGTATATCGTCCCTTTTTCCTCCTTCTCTCACTCACTCACTATATCCTTCCTCCCTTCCTCCCTCCCTCCCTCCCTCCCTCACTCCGGATCGCTCCATCTGCTCTGTTCACGTTACGTTGAAGAAAATTTTTCCATTTATTTTCGATTGATAAAAACACGTTCCAATCTAGTTCTGAAAGAGAAATCTCTCTCTCTCTCTCCTCTCTCTCTCTCTCTCTCTCTCTCTCTCCCCTCTCTCTCGCTCTACTCTCTCTCTCTCTTCTCCTCTCTCTCTCTCCTCTCTCTCTCTCTCTCTCTCTCTCTCTCTCTCTCTCTCTCTCAGGAAAGTTGTCAATTTATACATGCAATAAGATGTAAATATGACAGATAAGAGACAGACAGACTGACGGAAACTATTCTCTCTCTCTCTCTCTCTCTCTCTCTCTCTCTCTCTCTCTCTCTCTCTCTCTCTCTCTCTCTCTCTCTCTCTCGCACACACAGACACACTGAATCTAATATCCCTTGATTCCCAGAGGTCTTGGCTAGGAATGGAGGGGGGAAGATAGGAATGGAGGGAGAAGATAGAATGGAGGGGGGGGGGGGGAGGGCATAATAGAGGAGGAAGTAATGGGTTTGAGGAGTGAAAGGAAGAGAAGCCGTGAGTAGCGTGACACCAGAAGCATTAAGGAGAGAAAAAAACGAGTCTCTAGAGGAAGATTGGAATGGAGGGAAAAAATTGTATTGCGAAGAAAGATACGAATTTATTTTAAAGCGAGAACGAAAGGAAGAATATGTGGAATGTGAATAAAATGAAAAAGTAGAGAGAGAGAGAGAGGAGAGAGAGAGAGAGAGAGAGAGGAGATGAGAGAAGAGAGAGAGAGAGAGAGAAGAGAGAGAGGAGAGAGAGAGAGAGAGGAAGAGAGAGAGAGAGAGAGAGAGAGAGAGAGAGGAGAGAGGATTAACCCTTGTTAGAGAAAAAATGTAGACAAATGCGGATGAGACATGAAATTAAAATTGAAGTGATGGAGAGGAAAATAGAATGGAGAGAAAAGTAGAATAGAGAGGTAATGAAGGAGTGAAGGTGAGCCAGACGGAGGTAAAATGGGGGACTAGGAGAGAAAACGGGAGGAATATTAAGTCACAAGAACCCGCGGGGTACTCTTTTTTTTTTTTTTTTTTTTTTTTTTTTTTTTTTTTTTTTCTTTTTCTTCTCTCTCTCTTTCTGTCTCTCCTCTCTCTCTCTCTCTCTCCTCTCATCTCTCTCTCTCTCTATCTCTCTATCTCTCTCTCTCTCTCTCTCTCCTCTCTCTCTACTCCCTCTCCTCTCTCTCTCTCTCTCCGCTCTCTCTCTCCTCCCCTCTCTCTCCCCTCTCTCTCTCTCTCAACAGGAAATCTGATAAAAAGAATCATATCGTAAAAAACTCAACTTAAATATTTTTCTTCTTTTTCATTTTAGTTAAATAAGAATTCTCTCTCTCTCTCTCTCTCTCTCTCTCTCTCTCTCTCTCTCTCTCTCTCTCTCTCTCTCTCTCTTCTCTCTCTCTCTTCTCTCTCTCTCTCTCTCTCTCTTCATTCCTTCCCCTCCCTCGCTCCCCTTATCTCCCCTTCCCCACCGTACGTGACCTAGGGAGGGAGAGGGGAGGAAGGGAGGATAGAGGGAGAGGGGAAAGGAGAGGAGAGAGTGAGGTAGACGGTATTATATCGAGGCCACCGTGAGAGACAGTGGCCTCGATTATATTGTCAGACTGAGCAGCCTATTTGAATAACACGACCTGAGCGGATTTCAAGAGGAGACGCAGAGTTTAAAGAGGGGAAGAAAGGGGAATTTTGAGGGGAGGGAATGGGGGTTTGTGAGAAGAAAAAGAGGGGTTTTTGAAGGGTATTTAAAATGTTACAGGTGTTATTTAAACCAAGAAGGGGAAATTATAGAGGGGCAAAGGTATTTTTGAATGAAGAAAAATAGAAGAGGGAATAAAATAGTTAAAGAGCAGGATGTATATACAATGAGAGAGAGAACAAAAGGGGAAATTAGGGCTAGATTTAGAGAGAGAAAGAGAAGGAAAGAAATAGAAAGTGAAAAGGATAGGAAAGTATGGATAAAGTGAGAGAGAGAGAGAGAGAGAGAGAGAGAGAGAGAGAGAGAGAGAGAGAGAGAGAGAGAGAGAGAGAGAGAGAGAGAGAGAGAGAGAACAATTAATAGACAGCCACAAGAGAGATAGGAGTGCTGAGTGTATTAAAGAAAGGGAAGATGAAGGAACATTTTTGATAAAAAATAGAGAAAGCATATAAGGGGATGAGGAAGAGACAGACAGGAAGGGTAATGGACGGGAAGACAGGTTTATGTCTAGAAAAACGGAAGGCATGTGTATTTTATGTATGTGTGAGAGGGCATGTGTATGTAAATGTATTATGTATGTATATGGCGGTGTGTGTGTGTGTGTGAGTGTGTGTGTGTGTGTGTGTATGTGTGTGCGTGTGTGTGTGTGTGCGTGTGTGTGTGTGCGTGTGCGTGTGCTTGTGCGTGTGCGTGTGCGTGTGTGTATGTGTGTGTGTATGTGGCAAGGAAGGAGAGAAGGTGAAAGGGTGAGAGGGAGAAAAGGAATATCTGGAAAAAAAATTATACAAAATGCCACAAAAAACGATGGTGAAAATTTCTTGCATTGTAAAATGTCATCGAAGGAGGAAAAATGTGTGTGGAGAGAGAGAGAGAGAGAGAGAGAGAGAGAGAGAGAGAGAGAGAGAGAGAGAGAGAGAGAGAGAGAGAGAGAGAGAGAGAGAGAGAGAGAGAGAGAGAGAGAGAGAGAGAGAGAGAGAGAGAGAGAGAGAGAGAGAGAGAGAGAGAGAGAGAGAGAAAACTCCACTATTTTTTTTACTTCCCTATATACACAAAATGAACGTTCAAACGCCATGAGAAACTAGACCAAGATAAAAAAGATGGAGAAAAATTGATCAAAGAGGAACCACATGATAGAAATTGCATCGTAACGTGAGCCTGGTTAGAAGGTTTTACATAAGAATACATAGGAATACATAGGAGTAACAGACACCAGGAGACCTATTGGTCCATAACTAGGGTATCTGTTGTACTACATACTGCTAACTATCAACTACATGTAACAGGAACAGTTGGAAAATGATACCATGTCCCTAAAGAAGATAGGAACATAGTCATTTCGTAGTGAGGAATGATAGGACATGAAATATACTAACTACAACTATCACTATCACTAATCGATCCGGGATTTATAATATGCATTCCCAGGCCACTATCAATACCCTTTTACTTTACAGTGTGCGTCAAGTCTGTTTTTAAATGTAGTTATTGTGCTGGCTTCGACAACATTTGCTGGTAACTTGTTCCATCGATCAACAACTCTAACAGTGAAATAATATTTACGGAGATCTGTGATGCAACGATGACCGTTTAGTTTTAAACCGTTATTTCTTGTTATCACTTGAGGAGAAAGTTCGAATAGGTTCTCTTGATCAATGACACCAAATCCTTTTAGGATCTTAAAGGTTTCTATCAAGTCCCCACGGATTTTACGATCCTTTAAGGAAAACATATTAAGTTTCCGCAGTCTCTATTCATAAGATGAGTTTCGCAGAGATGGAATTTGTTTGGTTGCTCTTCTTTGCACCGACTCCAATTTGGCTTGATCTTTTACGAAACGGCGACCAGAATTGAACGGCATATTCTAAGTGCAGCCTAACCAAAGACGTGTATAATCGTGTCATTACTTATGGAGTATTATGTTCAAAGTTGCGTTTAATGAAGCCCAACATCATATTCGCCTTTTTACTGGCAGCTAGGCAATGCGGACTGGTTTTAAGATCATTACTGATGATGACACCTAAATCCTTTTCCTGCTGTACTTCAGTTAACGAATTATTTTTGCATTTGATAGTTATATTTGAGGTTATCGTTGCCTATATGCATTACTTTACATATATCGGAATTGAGTTTTAATAGCCATTTATCACTCCAATCTGATAGTTTGTCGAGATCACGTTGTTAGAGTTCGCAGCTTTCTCTAGCAAATGCTTTACTGCCTAATTTGGTGTCATCTGCAAATTTCGATATTTTAGAGACAAATCCGCAGTCCAGATCATTTATATATATCAGAAAAAGAGTAGGACCCAGGACCGAGCCCTGAGGCACCCCACTAGTAACATCTAACCAATCAGATGCCTCACCATTTATTACTACCCGCTGCTTACGATTTGAAAGCCAATCGCCAATCCATGTACATAACTGCTCTCCTAAGCCATGTGCCCTTAGCTTGGTCAAAAGTCGCTTATGGGGAACTGTATCGAAAGCTTTCTGAAAATCAAGGTATATTATATCCGAGGGAATTTTTGCGTCCCAGTTTGAATAAATTACATTGAAAAAATCGAATAGGTTTGTTAAGCAGGATCTCTTATTACGAAATCCATACTGGGAGTTTAATATTGAGTTATTTTCATCGAGAAAAGACACTATTTTATCCCGCAATATTTTCTCAAATAGTTTAACAATCACAGACGTTAGACTGATTGGGCGATAATTACTTGCGAGTCTCTTACTCCCTTTCTTGAATATC
>JACEEZ010023932.1:192975-195564 GCA_016584305.1 Chionoecetes opilio
TTTCGTCAATGGGAGGATCGGCATCCACTGCCTGTAACCCAGTGGTGTGAAGCTGCTCAGTTGGAGGGTCCACCGTGAACAACTGCCCAAAGTACTCAGCCCAACGAGCCATCTGCCCACCCATGTCCGACACGAGGCGCCCATCTGCTGTTCGAATAGCACTCGCCCGAGAAGGAGACTTGGAACGGAGCTTCTTCAGGGCTCGGTAGGCGGGTCGGAGGTCATTAGCGTTCAAATGAAATGACCCTCGACATTATCAGCGAGACTCCTGACATGCCTCTCCTTGTCTCTCCCCAGGAGGGTTCTAGTCCGGCGTGACAGAGCCCTGTGCTGGTCCCGGTTCCCAGCCAGCCTGGCAGTGCGACTCTCCTCGATTTTCTCCAGCGTCACCGTCGAGACAAAACCACGCCTTGACCTCGGGCGCTCCCCAATACACTCCTTGGCAGCCTGTAGAGTTTCACGTTTGAAGGTATCCCACAGTTCTACAGGGTCCCCGAGAGCACCGAGCACATCAAACCGATTTGAGACTGCCACCGCATACTCATGAGCACATGTCAAGTCCTTCAGTTTCACAAGATGAAACACAGTATGGTTACCTCTTGAGATTATTTTGGACTTAACATGAAGCTTAAGTGTAGCAACAACAAGTCTGTGATCTGTTCCAAAGAACTCAGCACTCCGGTAAACCCTGCAGTTCTGGAGGATCCTCCAACGAGTACTAACGAGGATGTGGTCGATCTCTTTAGCTACCCCTCCGGCATTACTATACTATGTCCAGCGGTGCAGCTCTGGCCTCTGATATCAAGAACCTGCAATTCTCAACCTTCTGGATCTTGCAAAGTTCAGAAGCAGAGAACTGTTGGTGTTTCTGGTACCGGAGCCATGGGGACCAACACAACTCGTAGCCATCTCTCACAGTGCCAGTAGTAGCATTGAAGTCGCCCAAGACAATGAGTGTGTCCCGAGGACGCTGGTCTAAAACAGAGTCGAGTTTAGCGTAGAACATCTCCTTCTCTTCAGTTTTACGCATCTCGGTAGGAGCGTAGACTGCAACAAGAGACATGAAACCCAGAGTGTGTTTCATCCTCACCCGCATTATACGCTCATCAACCGGAGTAACCTCAACAACTGACGGCTGCAGTTTGCTGGAGATGCCTATAGCTACTCCCCGTACACGGTGACCATTGCTCATGCCGGACCAGTAGTAGGTGTAACCCACACTGCTAGTCTCGCCACTGCCAGGCCTCCTCGTCTCAGAGAGTCCCATTATATCCACCCTCAGCCTACTGAGCTCGCCCGATAGGAGAGGTAGTCGATGCTCGTCTGAGAGGCTCAGAACGTTCCACGAGCCCACACGAAGAACCCCACCGCAGGTTGATCCCAGGAGTGATTCGACGGGCAGGCGCCGCTTCTGCACCGCCCCGGCCACCCCCATAAGAAAAAGTTGGGCTAGGGGGCCCTACCACTTGTCGTTGGTACTTGCAAAGTGTCTAGATAGGATCAAAATATCTATATCTTATCTCACATATCTTACATCTATATCTTATATCATATTTCACCACCACCTCGTGTCATTCTTTATTCTTCCTCCTTTCTCACCCATTTATTTCCAACTATTCATTGTATGCTCCCTCATTCATCCTTCTCTCTTTCATCTCCTGTCTCCTCCCCTTTATTTCTCCGGTTATCGTATTCTTCTCCTTCCTTCCTTTCCTTCCTAATCTCCTCATATATCATCGGCTCATATTTTCCTCCTACCCATTTCATCATCCTCCCTCCCTCCCCCCCTTTCCCTCCCTCTCCCCCTTTCCCTCCCTCTCCCCCTTTCCCTCCCTTCCAGTCATTCCTCCCTCCTCCTCGGATCAATCAGACAACCTTCCATTACTATTACTAATACATCATTCTCTTTTCTCTTTGCCTCTTCTCTTCCCTCCTCTCATTCCTAAGGTTTCCCTCCTGTCTCTTTTATTTCCCTGCCTTTTCCTTCGTCCCTGCACTTCTTCCTCTCCTTGCTTTCACATCTTCGTCTTTTATATATTGCTTGTCCATCAATTGCTTCCTTCTCAACACCTTGTCTCCTCCTGCTCATGCCTACCTGCCTCTCTCTCTCTGCCCTCCTTCACCTACCTTTCTCTCCTCCCCCCTCTTCCTCCCTCCCTCTCTCTCTCCCTCCCTCCCTCTCTCTCTCCTCTCTCCATCTCAGCCACTAAGACAGCCGCGAGACTACAATAAACTACCAACAACAGCAACTGAAAGAATTCACACGAGCCTCTCGTATCTCCTGACGCTGTCCCGTGGGTCCTGACAGCCCGAGGAGGAGGAGGAATATATAGGAATAACAGACACCAGGAGACCTATTGGTCCATAACTAGGGTATCTGCTTAACTACATACTGCTAACTATCAACTACATGTAGGAGGAACAGTTGGAAAAGGATACCATGTCCCTAAACAAGATAGGAACATGGAATTTTCGTAGTGAAGAATGATAGGATATGAAGTATGCTAACTACAACTACCACAAACACTAATCGATCCGGGGGCTATATTGACTCCATAAACCCATTTACTTCAGTCGCGTCAACGTTTT
>JACEEZ010023933.1:0-16901 GCA_016584305.1 Chionoecetes opilio
CAATTTTAATCTTAAAAAACAACGTTTTTTCAAGTGTTTAAGTTATTTTGGAAAGCCTAAAAAAATGTTTCGAAATTTAACATTATTCAGCACGTTTACACAATATTAATGTATTTTTGAAACCAAAAAAATGTCGAAATTTAACATTATCAGCACTTTTACCCAATATTATACAATATATAGCTTAAAAATATGTATTTTTTTCATATAATTTAGTATCAATTTATTACTTTTTTAAAAAACAACGTTTCGTTTTTTCAAGGTATTTTATGTAATTTGAAGGCAAAAAATGTCGAAAAAATTATGACATTTATTCAGCCCTTTTTGTGACTGCGAAATTCAAAATGTGGGGGAATTATAGTTGTTTCGTTTAGAAATTGCCTATTTAAAACTACTGTAAGCATAATAGGATTTTGCGACTCGTATATTGTGGTACAATGTATATATACGTGTTTTTCATATTCTTATTAAATTTTTTTTTTTTTTTTTAGTGTTATATATTAATAGAAGGAATTTACGTTATGATTTATGCTTTATACCCTCAAATGTGTTCTTCAATGATTTAGTAGTTATCGGTGGATATATAGCTGATTCTACAAATTGAAGTATACAATCCTTTTTTTAGAATAATGTGCACCTATAAGTAACTTACATTACATTAAGCTAATAAAATAGAAGAGTAAGAGGTATTTATTATGATATAAAGGTACATTGCAAGCCGTTTTTTCATACTTCTTTGTAAACTGTAGCGTTATTGTATATATACAAGTAGTTTAAGGTTATCATATTGTATAACCCTTAAAATGTAGTGTTTCAATGAATATTAGCTATTTTATCGTAGGTGATATATAGCTGTTTCCTACAAAATTGAAGTATAAAATCCTCTTTTTAGAAGAATTTGCACCTATAAGTAGCTTACATTACATTAAGCTGTTAAATAGAAGAGTAAGAGGTTATTTATGATGATATACGGTTATATTGCAAGCTTTTTCATTAGTTCTTCTAAAGCTGTTAGCGTTATTGTATTATACAAGTGAGTTTACTTATTATATTGCATAAACCATAAAAGTAGTGTTTTCAATGATTTTACAGTAGTTATCCAGTGATAATATAGCTGTTTCCTACAAAATTGAAGTATAAAATCCTCTTTTTAGAATACTAGCACCATAGCACCTTGCTTATATTACGTAAGCTTATAAATAGAAGAGTAGGAGGTTATTTATGTGGATATAAAGGTATATTGCAAGCCTTTTTCATAGTTCTTGTAAACTGTAGCGTTATTGTATATTATACAAGAGTTTAACTTACATATTGCTAGAAACCTTAAAATGTAGTGTTACAAATGCATATTAGCTATTTATCAGTGAGATATAGCTGTTTTCCTACAAATGAAGTATAAATCCTCTTTTTTAGAATAATTTGCACCTATAAGTAGCTTACATTACATTAAGCTATTAAATAGAGATACGAGGTTATTTTGTGACTATAACGGTATATTGCTAGCGTATTTTCATATTTCTGTAAACTGTAGCGTTTGTATATATACAAGTAGTTTTAATTATCAGAATGCCTAAAACCATAAAATGTAGTGTTTTCAATGATATTAGCTATTTATCGGTGATATATAGGTGTTTTCCTACAAATTGAAGTATACAAATCCTTTTTGTTAGAATATTTGCCACCTTAAGTAGCTCTTACATTAAAACTAATAAAATAGAATGAGTAGAGGTTATTTATTGTGATTAACGGCTATTGCAAGGTTTGTTTCATAGTTTCTTATAAACTGTAGCGGTATTGTATATTACAAGTAGTTTAACTTATTATTATGGCTTATAAACCCTTAAAATGTAGTGTTTTCAATGATATTAGCTATTTATCGGATGATATATAGCTGTTTTCTACAAATTGAAGTGATAAAAATCCTCTTTTTCGAATAATTTGCACTATAAGTAGTTACTTAACATTAAGCTACTAAATAGAAGACGTAAAGAGGTTATTTATGTGATATAACGGTATATTGCAAGCGCGTTTTTCATAGTTTCTTCTAAACTGTAACGTTTGTAAATATACAAGTAAATTTACTACTATATTGCTGTAAACTATAAAAATGTAGTGTTTTCAATGATTTTAGCTAGTATCATTGTAAGAGAGTTGTTTTTTTCTACAAATTGAAGATATTCTTTATTATATCTGTAGCTAAAATAGCTTTTTATATTTGCTACAACTATATTTACAAAAATTAATAGCTAAACATAGTATTTATCATGAAATTTAGATTTCAATTTAATTTAAAAAAACATCGTTTTTTCATGAATTTTATGTATTTTTGCAAATGCTAAATAATGTCGAAATTTGACATTATTCAGCACATTTTACACACTATATTTACATGTTATGAGCTAAAAATAGTATTTCATGAAATTAGGTAGCAATTTTATCTTAAAACAACGTTTTTTCAAGTGTTTTATGTATTTTTGAAAGTCTAAAAAATGTCGAAATTTAACATTATTCAGCACTTGTACCACAACTATATATACAATATTATAAGTTAAAATATGGATTTTCATGTAATTTATGTATCAATTTATTATTAAAAACAACGTTTTTCAGTATTTTAATGTATTGTTATGAAGCGGCTAAAAAATGTCGAAAATTGACATTATTCAGCCCTTTTTTTGATTGAGAAATTTCAAAATGGGGAAGTATTAGTTGTTGTTCATTAGAAATTGCTATTTAAAGCTACTGTAGCTATATAATAGGGAGTTTGAGACTCTATATTGTGGTACAATTATCATATTATACGTGTTTTTAAATTTCTTATTAAATGTAGTGTTATATCATTAATAGAGGAATTTACGTTTATGATTAATCTTATACCTCAAAATGTGTTTTTTCAATGATTTTAGGCTAGTTATCGGTGATTATATAGCTGTGTTCTACAAATGAAGTATTACAATCCTTTTTTTAGAATAATTTGCAACTATAAAGTAGCTTACATTACATTAAGCTAATAAATAGAGAGTAGAGTTAGTTATTATGATATAAAGGTTTATATTGCAGCCGTTTTCATATTTTGGAAACTGTAGCGTTATGTATATATACAAGTAGTTAAGTTACATTATTGATTAATATAAAACCTTAAAATGTAGTGTTTTCAATGATATTAGCTATTGACGGTGATATATAGCTGTTTCTACAAATTGAAGTATAAAATCCTCTTTTTAGAATAATCGTGCACCTATAAGTAGGTTACATTACATTAAGCTATAAATAGAAGGAGTAAGAGGTTATTTATTGTGACTATAACGGTATATTTGCAAGCGTTTTTCATTAGTTTCTTCGAAAACTGTAGCGTTTTAATGTATTATATACAAGTAGTTTTACTTATTTCTATTGCTATAAAACCATAAAAATGTAGTGTTTTCAATTATTTTAGCTAGTTATCAGTGATAATATAAGCTGTTTTCCTACAAATTGAAGTATAAAATCATCTTTTGTTAGATAATATGCCACCTATATGATACTGCTTACATTACATTAAGCTAATAAATAGAAGAGTAAGAGTTTATTTATTGTGATCATAAACGGGATATTGCAGACTTTTCATAGGTTCTTGTAAACTGTAGCGTTATTGTATATATAGACAAGTTACTAGTTTAACTTTTCATATTGCATATAAACACTTTAAAATGTAGTGTTTTTCAATGATATAGCTATTTATCGGTGATATATAGCTGTTTTCCTACAAATTGAAGTATTAAAAATCCTCTTTTTAGAATAATTTGCACCTATAAGTAGGTTACATTACATTAAGCTATTAAATAGAGGAGTAAGAGGTTATTTATGTGATTGTAACGGAGATATATGCAAGCGTTTGTCATAGTTTCTCTAAAATTGTAGCGATTGATATATACAGTAGTTTTACTTATTATATTGCTATAAACCCATAAACTGTAGTGTTTTTCAATTATTTTTAGTAGTTATCAGTGATATATAGCTGTTTTACTACAAATTGTTGAAGTATTAAAATCATCTTTTTAGAATAATATGCACCTATATGTACTTGCTTACATTACATTAAGCTAATAAATAGAGAGAGAGGTTATTATTGTGATATAACGGTTATATTGCAAGCCTTTTCATAGTTTCTTGAAACTGTAGGCGTTATTGTATATATATACAAGTAGTTTACTTATCTCAATGCTATAAACCCTTAAAATGTAGTGTTTTCAATGATATTAGCTATTTATCGGTGATATATAGCTGTTTTCCACAAATTGAAAGTATAAAATCCTCTTTTTAGAAATTGCACCTATAAGATAGCTTACATACATAAACTAATAAAATAGAAGAGTAAGAGGTTATTTATTGTGTATACCGGTATATTGACAAGCGTTTTCATAGTTCTTGTAAACGTAGCGTTATTGTATATATACAAGTAGTTTAACGTATCATATGCTTATAAACCCTAAAATGTAGGGTTTTCAATGATATTAAGCTATTTAATCGGTGATATAGAAGCTGTTTTCCTACAAATGAAGTATAAAATTCCTCTTTTTAGAATTAATTTGCACTATAAGTAGCTTACATTACATTAAGCCTATTAAATAGGAAGAGTAAGAAAGGTTATTTATTGGATATAACGGTATATTGCAAGGTTTTTCATAGTTTTCTAAACTATAGGTTCTTGTATATATACATAGTAGTTTTTACTTATTATATTGCTATAAAAACCCATGAAAATGTAGTGTTTCAATTGATTTTAGCTAGTTATCAGTGATATATAGCTGTTTTTCCCTACAAATTGAAGTATAAAATCGTCTTTTTAGAATAATTTTGCACCTATAAGTAGCCACATTCATTAAGCTATTAGATTAGAAGAGTAAGGGTTATTTATTGTTATATAAACGGTCATATTGCAAAGCGTTTTTCATAGTTTCTGTAAACTGTACGTATTGGTAATATACAAGTGAGTTTTACTTATGCATATTTTTACTATTAAACCCATAAAATGTAGTGTTTTCAATGATTTAGCTAGTAATCAGTGAAGAGTTTTTTTTTTCTACCATTAAGTATATTTCTTTATGTCAGTAGCAAAATAGCTTTTTTATATTTGCTACAAACTATATTTTACAAAATTAATAGCTAGAAATATGTATTTTTCTGAAATTTAGATATCAATTTAATCTTAAAAACAATGTGTTTGCAAGTATTTTTAATGTTATTTTCGCAAGGCTAATGAATGTCGAAATTGACATTATTCAGCACTTTTAAACAACTATATTTTACAACGTTTATGAGCTAAAAATAATAATTTTTTCTTGTAAAATTTAGGTCTCAGTTTTAATCTAAAAAAACAACGTTTTTCAAGTGTTTAATGTATTTTTGAAGGCCAAAACAAAATGTCGAAATTTGACATATTCAGCACTTTTACACCACCTATATTTTACAAATTATGAGCTGAAAATATGTATTATAATGAAAATATTATGTATCAAGTTTATTCTTAAAAACAAACGTTTTTCAAGGTTTAATGCATTTTTGAAGGGTTAAAAAATGTCGAAAATTGACCAGTATTCAGCCCTTTTTTTTTGATAGAGAGATTCCAAAATGTGGAATTATAGTTGTTCTTCGTTGGAATGCTATTTAAACTATGTAAGCTTATAATAGGAGTTTGAGGACTCGATATTGTGATAGAATTGTATATTATAGTGATTTTCACTAGTTTATTCTTAATTGTAGTGTTATATCATTAATAGAAGGAATTACCTTATGATAATGCTTTATACTCAAAATGTGTTTCTTTTCAATAATTTTAGCTAGTTATTTTTCCCCGTTGATATATAGCTGTTTTCCTGCCAAATTGAAGATAAATCGTTTTTTTTAGAATAATTGGAACCTATAAGTAGCTTACCTTACATTAAGCTAATAAATAGAAGAGTAAGAGGTTATTTATTGTTGATATAACGTCTATTGCAAGCGTTTTTTTCATAGTTTGTTGGTAAAACTGCATTTTAAAGCGTTTATGTATCTATGCAAGTAGTTTTACTTATCATATATGCTATAAAACCTTTAAAATGTAGTGTTTCAATGATATTAGCTATTTATCGGTGAAATATAGTTTTTCCTACAAATTGAAGCTATAAAATCCTCCTTTATGAATAATTGCACCTATAAGTAGCTTACATTACATTTAAGCTATAAATAGAAGAGTAAGAGAGTTTATTTATTGTGATATAAGCCGGTATATTGCAATCGTTTTTCAATGGTTTCTTCTAAACTGTAACGTTTTTGGTAAATATCACCCAATGTAGTTTATTACTTATCATATGCTATAACACCCTTTAAAATGTAGTTGTTTTCAATGATTTTAGATTTAGTTATCAGTGCTCTATAGCTGTTTTCCTACAAAATTGATATATAAAAATCCCTCTGTTTAGAATAATTTGCACCTATAAGCTAGGTTAACCTTACATTAAGCTATTAAATACAAGAGTACAAGAGGGTTATTTATTGTGAATAACGGTATATTGCAAGCCGGTTTTTCATAGTTTCTTCTAAAAAAAACTGTAGCGTTATTGTATATAACAAGTAGTTTTACTTATTATATTGCTATAAACCCAATAAAAGTAGTGGTTTGAATGATTTAGCAGTTTTTCAGTGATATATAGCTGTTTTCCTACAAATTGAAGTAAAAATCCTCTTTTAGAATAATAATGCACCTATATGCAACCTGCTACATTACCATTTAAACTAATAATAGAAGAGTAAGAGGTTATTTATTGTGATTGATATAACGGATATGCAAGCCCTTTTTTCCATAGTTTCTTGTAAACTGTAGCGTATTGTATATATGCAAGTTTCGTGTTACTTATCATATGCTATACACCCTTAAAATGTAGTTTTTTCAATGATATTAGCTATTTAGCTATTTATCGGGATATGTATAAGCTGCTTTCCTACAATTGAAGTATTAAAATCCTCTTTTTAGAATAATTTGCAACCTATAAGTAGTTACATTACATTAAGCTATTAAATAGAAGAATAAGAGGTATTTATTGTGATATAACGGTATATTGCTAGCGTTTTTCATAGTTTTTTAAACTGTAGCGTTATTGTATATATACAAGTAGTTAACTTAATCATATTGCTATAAACCCTTAAAATGTAGGTGTTTTCAATGATATTAGCTATTTTATCGGTGATAGGATATATAGCTGTTTTTCCTACAAATTGAAGTATAACTCCTCTTTTTTAGAATAATTTGCACCTAGTAAGTAGCTTACATACATTAAGCTATTAAATAGAAGAGTAAGAAGTTATTATTGTGATTTATAACGGTATATTGCAAGCGTTTTCATAGTTTCTTCTAAACTATAGCGTTATTGTATATATACAAGTAGTTTTACTATTATATGCTATAAACCCATAAAATTGTAGTGTTTTCTCCAATGATTTTAGCTAGTTATCAGGATAGTTATAGCTGTTTTCCTACAAAATTGGAAGTATCAAATCGTCGTTTTAGAATAATTGGCTACCTATAAGTAGCCCACATTACATTAAGCTATTAAATAGAAGAGTAAGAGGTTATTTATTGTGATATAACGGTATATTGCAAGCGTTTTTCATAGTTTCTTGTAAACTGTAGCGTTATTGTATATATACAAGTAGTTTTACTTATCATATTGCTATAAACCCATAAAATGTAGTGTTTTCAATGATTTTAGCTAGTTATCAGTGAAGAGTTTTTTTTTTTCTTCTACAAATTGAAAGTATATTTCTTTATATCAGTAGCAAAGAGCTTTTTTCTTTGCTACACGAGATTTTACAAAATTAATTGCTAGAACAATATGTACTTTTCATGAATTTAGATATCAATTTTAATCTTAAACAATGTTTTTTTGCAAGTATTTTCATGTATTTTTTGCAAGGCTAATAATGTTGAAAATTTGACATTATTCATCACTTTTAAACAACTCTATTTTACAATGTTATGAGCTAAAATAATAATTTTTTCTTGATAATTTAGGTCTCATTTTACAATCTAAAAAACAGCGTTTTTTTCAACTTGTTTTTAATGTATTTTTGAAGGGCCAAAAAAATGTCGAAATTTGACATTATTCAAGCATTTTACACACCTATATTTTTTACAATGTTATGGCTTAAAAATATGTTTTATAGTGAAATTTATGTATCAATTTTATACTCTAAAAACAACGTTTTTTCAAGTGTTTTTAATGCCTTTTTGAAGGGCTAAAAAAGGTCGAAATTTGACATTATTCACCCTTTTTTTGATAGAGAAATTCAAAATGTGGCTGTTATAGTTTGTTTTTCGTTGGAAATTGCTATTTAAAAACTACTGTAAGCTTATAATAGGAGTTTGAGACTCTATAATTTGATAAATTGTATAGTATACGTGGTTTTTCAATAGTTTCTCTTAATTGTAGTGTTATATCATTATAGCAGAATTTACCTTATGATAATAATTTATACGCCTCAAAATGTGTTTCTTTTCATAATTTTAGCTAGTTATATATCGGTGAGATATAGCTTTTTCCTGCAATTGAGTATACAATCGTTTTTTTTTAGAATAATTTGGACCTATAAATAGCTACATTACCTTAACTAATAAATAGAAAGTAAGAGGTTATTTATTATGATATAAAGGTATATTGCAGCCCTTTTTCATACTTTCTTGTAAACTGTAGCGTTATTGTATATATACAAGTAGTTTTAAGTTTCATATTGCTATAAACCCTTAAAATGTAGTGTTTTTCAATGATATAGCTATTTATCGTGATATATAGCTGTTTTCCTCCTACAATTGAATATAAAATCCTCTTTTTAGAATAATTTTTGCACCTATATAGTAGTACTTACCTTAAGCTTTTAAATAGAAGAGTAAGAGGTTATTATTTGTGATATAACGGTATATTAGCCGCGTTTCTGTTTCTTCTAAACTGTAGCGTTATTTGTATTTCAAGTAGTTTTACTATTATAATTTGCTATAACACCCATAAAATGTAGTGTTTTTCCATTATTTTAGCTAGTTATCATGATATTAGCTGTTTTCCTACAAATTGAAGTATAAAATCTCGTTTTAGAATAATATGCACCTATTGCTCCTTGCTTACATTACATTAAGCTATAAATAAGAAGAGTAATAGTGTTATTTATTGTGATATAACGGGTATTGGCAAGCGTTTTTTTCATAGTTTGTTGTAACTGTAATCCCCCGGCGTTTATTGGTATATAGCAAGTAGTTTTACTTATCATATTTTCGTATAAACCCTTAAAATTGAGTGTTTTCAAATGATATTAGCTTATTTATCGGTGATATATAGCTGTTTTCCTACAAATTGAAGTATAAAATCCTCACTTTAGAATAATTTGCACCTATAAGTAGCTTACATTACATTAAGGCTATTAAATAGAAGAGTAATAGGTTATTTATTGTGGATATAAACGGTATATTGCAAGCGTTATTTCATAGTTCTTTCTAAACTGTGCGTTATTGTATATATACAATGAAGGAGTTTTACTTATTTATTGCTATAAACCCATACAAAATGGTAGTTTTGCAATTATTTTAAAATAGTTATTCAAGTGATATTAGCGTTTTCCTACAAATTGAAGTAGAAAATCCTCTTTTTAGAATAATTTTGCACATAGTGCTTACATTACTTAAGCTATAAATAGAAGAGTAAGAGGTTATTTATTGTGATTAACGTTATATGGCAAGCGTTTTTCATAGTTTTCTTTTAACTGTAACCGTTTTTGTAATATACAAGTAGTTTTAACTTATCATATTGCTATAACCCCTTTAAAAATGTTAGTTTTTTTTCAATGATATTAGCTATTTTAATCGGTGATATAATATCTGTTTTCCTACAAATTAAGTATAAAATCTCCTTTAGAATTAATTTGCACCTATAATAGCTTCACTACATTAGCTAATACAATAGAAGAGTAAGAAGGTATTTATTGTGATATACCGGTATATTGCACAAGCGTTTTTCATATTTCTTGTAACTGTTAGGTTATTGTACATATACAAGTAGTTTTACTTAGTATATTGCTATAACCCTTAAAATGTAGTGTTTTCAATGATTTCCAGTAGTTATCAGTGAATATAGCTGTTTTCTCCTACAAATTGATTATATAAAATCTCTTTTTAGAATAATTTGCACCTATAAATAGCTTACATTACATTAAGCTATTAATACAAGAGTAAGAGGTTATTTATTGTGATATAACGGTATATTGCACGCGTTTTTTCATAGTTTTCTTGTAAACTTGGTAGCGTTTATTGTATATATACAATAAATTTACTTACTAATTGCTGTAAAAACCTCATTAAAATGTAGTGTTTTTCAATGATTTTAGCTAGTTATCATTTGAAGAGTTTTTTTTTTCTACAATTGAAGTATTATTTCTTTATATCTGTAGCTAAATAGCTTTTTATATTTGCTACACATCTATATTTTAACAAAATTAATAGCTAAAAATATGTATTGTATCAAGAAATTTAGATATCAATTTTAATCTTAAAACATTGTTTTTTTTCAGTTTTTATGTATTTTTTGAAATGCCGAAATATGTAGAAATTTGATATTATTCAGCATTTTTAACACAACTAATTTTACATTGTTTATGAGCTAAAATATGGTAGTTTTCATGAAATTTAGGTAGCATTTTAATCTTAAAAAAACCCTGTTTTTTTCAAGTGTGTTAATGTATTTTTGAAAGCTTAAAAATGTCGAAATTTTTACATTATTCAGCACTTTTACACAACTATATTATACAATATTTAAGCTTAAAAATATGTAATTTTCATGTCTAATTTATGTATCAATTTTATTATTAAAAACAACGTTTTTTTTACAGTATTTTAATGTATTTTTTGAAGGGCTAAAAAAAATGTCCGAAAATTTACATTATTCAGCCCTTTTTTTGAACTGAAAATTTCAAAATGTGGAATTATAGTTTGTTTTCGTTAGAAAATTGCTATTTTAAAATACTGTAAGCTTATAATAGGAGTTTGAGGCTCTATATTGTGGTACAATTGTATATTATACGTGTTTTTTTCATATTTCTTATGATTGTATTGTTATCTCATTAATAGAAGGAATTTACGTTATGATAATGCCTTTATACCCAAAAATGCAATGTTCTTTTCATGATTTTAAGCTAGTTATCGGTGAATATAGATTTTTCCTACAAATTGAGTATACAATCCTCCTTTTAATAATTTGCACCTTAGTAGCTTACATTACGATTAAGCTATTAAATATAAGAGTATGAGGTTATTTATTGTGTATAACGGTAATTGCACAGCGTTTTTCATAGTTTCCTATCTCATAAACTGTATCGTTATTGGTATATAACAAGTAGTTTTACCTTATTGTATTGCTATATTAACCCATAAACTTAAGTGTTTTCAATTATTTTTAAATAGTTATCAGTGATATATACTGTTTGCCTACAAATTGAAGTAGAAAATCCTCTTTTTAGAATAAAATTTCCACCTATAGTAGCTTACATTACATTAAGCTATTAATAGAGAGTAAGAGGTTATTTATTGTGGGATATAACGGTATATTGCAAGCGTTTTTCATAGGTTTCTTCTAAACTGTAACGTTTTTTGTAAATATACAAGTTGTTTGACTTATCATATTGCTATAAACCCTTAAAATGTAGTTTTTTCAATGATATGGCTATTTTATCGGTGATATATAGCTGTTTTTCCTACAAATTGAAGTATAGAATCCTTTTTATAATAATTTGCACCTATAAGTAGCTTACACTACCATTAGCTAATAATAGAAGATAAGAGGTTATTTATTGTGATATAACGGTATAGTATGCAAAGCGTTTTTCAGAGTTTTCTTGTAAACTGTAGCGTTATTGTACATATACAATAGTTTTTACTTATTATATTGCTATAAACCTCCTTAAATGTAGTGTTTTTTTCAATGTTTTAGCTAGTTATCAGTGATATATAGCTGTTTTTCCTACAAATTATATATAAAATTCCTCTTTTTTTTAGAATAATTTGCACCTATAGTAGCTAACATTACATTAAGCGATTAAAATACAATGTAAGAGGTTATTTATTGTATATAAAGGTATATTGCAAGTGTTTTTCATAGTTTCTTGTAAACTTTAGCGTTTATTTATATATACAAGTAAATTTACCTTCTATATTGCTGTAAACTCATAAATGTGTGGTTTTCATGATTTTACTAGTTAATCATTGAAGAGTTGTTTTTTTTTATATAAATTGAAGTATATTTCGTTATAATCTGTAGCTAAATAGCTTCTTTATTTGCTACCTACTAATATTCTACAAAATTAATAGCTTAAAATATGTATTTATCCATGAAATTTAGATCTCAATTTTTTAAATCTTAAAACATTGTTTGTTTCAGGAATTTTTATGTATTTTTGAAATGCTACTAATGTCGAAATTTGACATATTCAGCACTTTTAACGCAACTATATTTCATGTGTTATAGAGCTATAATTATGTATTTTTTCATGAATTTAGGTAGCATTTTAAATTTAAAAACAACTTTTTTCAAGTGTTTTAATTATTTTTGAAAGCCTAAAAAATGTCGAAATTTACATATTCAGCACTTTTACACAATATTAATGTAATTTTTTGAAACCTAAAAAATGTCGAAATCTTTTAACATTATCACACTTTTACCCAATATTATACAATATTATAAGCTTAAAATTGTATTTTCATATAATTTATGTAATCAATTTATTCTTTTTTTAAAAACACAACGTGTTTTCAAGTATTTAAATGTATTTTTGAAGGGCTAAAAATGGTCGAAAATTGACATTATTCAGCCCTTTTTGTGACTGCGAAATTCAAAATGTGGAATTTAGTTTGTTTTTCGTTAGAAATTGCTATTTTAAACCTAACTGTAAGCTTATATCGGAGTTTGCGACTCTATTTGTGGTACATTGTATTTTAAACGTGTTTTTCATAATTTCTTATTAATTGTAATGTTTTATATCATTAATAGAGGGACATTTACGTTATGATTATGCTTTATAACCCCTCAACTGTGTTCTTTTCAATGATTTTAAGCTAGTTATCGTTGATATATAGCTGATTTACTACAAATTGGAGTATACATCCTTTTTTTAGATAATTTGCACCTTAAGTAACTTTACCATTACATTAAGCTAATATAGAAGAGTAGAGGTTATTTATTATGATATAAAGGTATATTGCCAAAGCGTTTTTCATACTTTCTTGTAAACTGTAGCCGTTATTGTATATTATACAAGGTTAAAGTTTTTTTTTTTGTTTTTTTGTTTTAAGTTATCATATTTGCTATAAACCCTTAATATGTAGTGTTTTTCATGAGATTAGCTATTTATCGTGATATTGCTGTTTTCCCTACAAATTGAAGTATAAAATCCTCTTTTTTTAGAATAATTTGCACGCTATAGTAGCTTAACAATTACACTAAGCTATTTAAATAGAACGAGAAAGAGGTATTTATTGTGATATAACGTATATTGCAAGCGGTTTTTTTCATAGTTTCTTCTAAACCTGTAGCGTTATGTATAATATACAACAGGTAAGTTTTACTTATTATATTGCTATAAACCCATAAAATGTAGTGTTTTCATGATTTTAGCTAGTTATCAGTGGATATATAGCTGTTTTCCTACAATTGAGTATAAAATCCCTTCTTTTTAGAATAATATGCACCTATATGCACCTTGCTTTATATTACATTAAGCTTATAAATAGAAGAGTATGAGGTTATTTATTGTGATGTACGGTATATTGCAACCTTTTTCATAGTTTCTTGTAACGAGCGTTATTGTATATATACAGTAGTTTGAACTTATCATATTGCTATAAACCCTTAAAATGTAGGTTTTTCAATGGATATTAGCTATTATCGGGGGTGATATTAGCTGTTTCCTACAAATTGAAGTATGAAAATCCTCTTTTTAGAATAATTTTCACCTATAAGTAGGTTTCTTACATTAAAGCCTATTAAATAGAGGAGTAAGCGGTTATTTATTGTGATATATCGGTATATTGCAAGCGTTTTTCATAGTTTCTTCTTCTAAACTGTACGTTATTGTATATATACAAGTATTTACTTATTATAATTGCTTATAACCCATAAAAATGTATGTTTTCAATTATTTTACTAGTTATCAGTGATATATAGCTGTTTTCCTACAAATTGAAGTATAAATCATCTTTTTAGAATAATATGCACCTATATCCCCGCTACTTGCTTACATTTACATTAAGCTATAAATTAGAAGAGTAAGAGGTTATTTATTGTGATATAACGGTATATTGCAAGCCTTTTTCATATTTCTTGTAAACTGTAGCGTTATTGTATATATATACAAAGGTAGTTTAACTTTATCATATGCTATAAACCCTTAAATGTAGTGTTTTTCATGATATTACTATTTATCGGTGATATAGTACTGTTTTCCTACAAATTGAAGTATAAATCCAAATCCTCCTTTTTATAATAATTTTGCACCTATAAGTAGCTTATTACTAACGAATAAATAAGAGTAAGAGGTTATTTATTGTGATTATAACGGTAATATTGCAAGCGTTTTTCATAGTTTTTCTTGTAAACTGTTAGCGTCTTATTGTATATATACAAGTAGTTTAACTTATCATATTGCTATAAACCCTTAAATGTAGGGTTTCATGATTTAGCTTTTATCGGTGATATATAGCTGTTTTCCTACAAATGAAGATAAAATCCTCTTTTTAGAATAATTGCACCTATAAGTAGCTTACATTACATTAAGCTATAAATAGAAGAGTAAGAAGTTATTTATTGTGATTAACGGTATAATTGCAAGCGTTTTTTTCATATTGTTTTCTTCTAAACTATTAGCGTTATTGTATATAACAAGTAAGTTTTATTATTATAGTGCTATAAACCCTAAAATGTAGTGTTTTCATGATTTAGCGTATTTATATCAGTGATATATACTGTTTTCCCTACAAATTGAAGTATAAAATCGTCTTTTTAGAATAATTTGCACCTATAAGTAGCCCACAATTACTTAAGCTATTAGATAGAAGAGTACGAGGTTATTTATTGTGATATAAACGGTTATTGCAAGCGTTTCATAGTTTCTTGTAAACTGTAGCGTTATTGTATATATACAAGTAGTTTTACTTATCATATTGCTATATAACCCATAAGTAGTTTTTCATGATTTTAGCTAAGTTATCAGTGAAGAGTTGTTTATTTTCTCTACAATTTGAAGTATATTTTTCTTTATATCAGTAGTCAAAATAGCTTTTTTAATATTTGCTACACTATATTTTAAAAAATTAATAGCTAGAAATTATGTATTTTTCATGAAATTTAGATATCAATTTTATCTTAAAAACATGTTTTTTCAAGTATTTTAATGTATTTTTGAAAGGCTAAATAATGTCGAAATTTGACTTATTCAGCACTTTTTACACAACTATATTTTACATGTTTATGAGCTAAAAATTAATTTTTTCTTGAAATTTAGGTCTCATTTTTAATCTAAAAAACAACGTTTTTGTCAAGTGTTTTAATGTATTTTTGAAGGCCAAAAAATGTCGAAATTTGACATTATTCAAGCACTTTTACACACCTATATTTTACAATATTATGAGCTTAAAATATGTATTTATAATGAAAATTTATTGTATCAATTTTATTCTTAAAAACACTTTTTCAAGTGTTTAAATGCATTTTTGAGGGTTCAAAAATGTCCGAAAATTGACATTATTCAGCCTTTTTTTGATAGAGAGATTAAAATGTGGATTAGAGTTGTTTTCGTTGGAAATGCTATTTAAACTACTGTAAGCTTATAATGGAGTTTGAGACCTATATTGGTTGATAAATTGTATATTATACGTGATTTTCATAGTTTCTCTTAATGTAGTGTTATATCATTAATAGAAGGAATTTTCCTATGAATAATGCTTATACCCTCAAATTTGTTCTTTCAATAATTTTATTTAAGCTAGTTAATCGTGTTATAGCTTTGGTTTTTTTTTCTCCTGCAAATTAAGTATACAATCTTTTTAGAATAATTTGAACTATAGTAGTCTTTACATTATCATTAAGCTATACATAATAGAAGAGTAAGAAGGTTATTTTATTGTGAATAACGGTATATTGCAAGCGTTTTCATAGTTTGTTGTAAACTGTAGCGTTATTGTATAGATGCAATCAAGTAGTTTTACTTATCATATTGCTATAAACCCTTAAATGTAGTGTTTTCCTATGATATTAGCTATTTATCGGTAAATATAGCTGTTTCCCTACAAATTGAAGTATAAAATCCTCCTTTTTTGATAATTTGCACCTATAAGTAGCTTACATTACATTTAAGCTATTAAAAGAGAGTAAGGAGGTTATTTATTGTGATATAACGGTATATTGCAATCGTTTTTTCATGGTTTCTTCTAAACTGTAACGTTTTTTGTGTAAATAATACAAGTAGTTTTTTACTTATCATATTGCTATAACCCTTAAAAGTTGTATTTTCAAAGAAAAAAAAAAAAAAAAAAAAAAAAAAAAAAAAAAAAACAAAAAAATTTCAATGATTTTAGCTAGTTATCAGTGATATTTAATTGTTTTCCTACAAATTGATATATAAAATCCTCTTTTTAAGAAATAATTTTGCACCTATAAAGTAGTTTACATTACATTAGGCTATTAAAATACCAGAGTAAGAGGTTATTTATTGTGATATACGGTAATATTTGCAAGCGTTTTTCATAGTTTCTTCTAACTGTAAGCGTTTATTGTAATATACCGGTAGTTTTTACTTATTAATTGCTATAAACCCATAAATGTAGTGTTTTTCATGATTTTAGCTAGTTTTCTCAG